>MU128989.1:98298-239402 GCA_014904985.1 Hydnum rufescens UP504 | reverse complement strand
GCAGACTTCTCTCTCGATGGGGCGTTCAAGTTGACGTGACGCTCATTAATCTCAGGGCACCCACAAACGCTTACTCTCCAATCTCGATCACAGCGTTCGCACGAAATTCTTGTGACACCTTACTGTAAATGTGGTAATCGTTGGTGCACCAGCCTAGTTGTTCTGCTGAATGGGTCATCGCCTACAGCTGTTTCCGAGGGGTCTGTGACGCGTGACAACATATTTCCTGTGACCGAACCTTGAAAGTTTACATAATAGATTCTCGGTCAATTCCGCTCGGCACGAGCACGCTTCTCAGGGAAAAGACTCCATGTCATCCTACCCACCAATTCCAGGAAACAGAAAGAACCATGGAAAGATGCTGCCTGAGTCCTTTTCTTGCCATTTCTCACACAGCTGAGCCCATTTATCGGCGCCAGTGGCAACGTGGCTTGAATAAGAGTCCATGATTGAGTACAGCCTGCGCATCTCCTACCGCACGGCGGCTTTGGGACACTCCACATGTATGAGAATTGAAGACACATGAATCTTGGATGGCAGTGCGACAATGCAAATGACCGATTACCGGTGCCAATCAATCTGAAGCTGGAAAGTCTGGTTATGCACTTCAGCACCGGAGTCGGGGACCCGGCTTGAACGGACTCCCGCTCCCACGCAATATAATGAGCAGTTCATCTCCATCTGTTCAGTCCGTCATATATTTTTATCTTCAGGCCGTACTAGGAAGTGAGGACCCCCAAATCCGCCGAGGGAGCGAACACAATAGGAATTGGCGCCTATCAACGTGTCCATGAAGCAAGTGGAGGGTAACCGTGGGATATTATAACTAGAGCCTAAGAGATAGCGAATCATCTCATAGTGCTTGTCGAATCCAATATCAAGTTTATCACATAGAAGCAGCGGTGCTCCGCGAGAGGACGACAACTTGGTGCTCCTATTCCGAGTCCCTTTTCGGCTACACCCGGAGCAGTCTGAGCTTTCTTCCGCTCTGCTTCAGGCCGGATGCGAATTTCTGGATGCCACGCGCCAATGGAATTTCACACCAGCAAAGCCACAAATTAGCTCTGGTTGGGTTGAGCCATCGTATGAACTTGACTGGATGGGCCGATTCTCTTCACTGGCTTGTGGCTAGTCTGGTCGACTGGGGATTTCTGTTGAATGGTACAGCCTGCCCATTTTGGTTAACGATTACTCATTTGAACGCTGAAAATGGATAAATATCGATGTGCTTCTGAATGCTTATGCATTTGCCGGATCCTGAACTGATCCGAGCCCAAGCCTTCGGCTAACCCCCCACGGGCACAGTCACCGTGTGTCCGATTTAAGTGATCGTATGCATTCCTCAGATAAGGAGTCTGGGACACCAAGTGGTATCTCTCCCCCTCCAATTGATTGCCATGGAGTCGGGCACAAAATACGTTCTCGAAAGGACCTTGGGTGAAGCACTTGACAATACCTTGGGCGCGGTGCTTGTTAGTGTTATAGCCTCGGCTTCGTAAGAATCCCTTCATCAGACTGTCTCGTCCCTCCTTGCTTAGTTCGGCGTACACCTCTCTTAGATTATTCGGAATAGTGAGCAAGCATGGCTTGACGTCTTTAACAAGTCTCAATGCGTAAGACGCACTTCCGAACAGTTGACAACACAATGCTATTATTATGCTCTTCGCTTCAAGCAGGACCCTCGCTGGCTTAAATGTATTGTGGTGGCACTTTGGTACAACGTACCCGCCGTTGACGGATTTCACCGATACTCACCGATGCTTTTCCTCAAGGATCATCGACGGTACCCACCAGATTACGGTCTGCGCCATTATTTTCCAATACAGTGTAGGGTTGATACTTGCACTGCCAATATCACTTCGCCTGCATAACCAACATCTCCCTCTCTTTGAAGGTGGAACATTATGGCGACCTCCACTATGTTCGACGGAGCATTTGGTAAGGCATATCTCAGCAGTTTCCATCTCGTGGCTAATTGTTTACTCCCAAGGCCCGTCTCGGTATGTCCAATTTTCGATTCGATGATCTCGAAGGATGGTTGAACCCGACGTTTATGGGCGTTCTAGTTCTGCATCATGCTCGAGGTTAGAGGATATTTCAATCTTCTGACATTGCCGTCCACGCGCTTAGATATCGCCGTAGCCACTGCCAGCACTTATAGTCCAAATGTACGTGCCTGCACTCCCTCAGCAATGGACTGGATTCTATCGTGCTCGATCTTCTCAGGTACTTTACCCGTCGTTTGTATTACCGTGAGTCTGTCATATTTGTCTTCGTTTGAACCACTTCGTCACCGTTTGGTTTTGGCGCGTAGTCAACCAAAAACTTTGGCCCATAGCCGCGTGTACTGCCATACTTTCTATTGCCACCTTTGGTACGATAAGGAACTCATTTGAGAGTGCATATTCGTAACGAAGTACTTTTTTTTATTTGAATAGCACTGGGAGAAAGTAAGCCAGGTCTCTCCATTGGCACCATTGGACGGCTGATGTATACAGGCCTTCCAGTATGCGCCAGCATCACGTTCGTAATGCTGATTCCCCTTCCCGATCAGTCTTAATGTGTGACGTGCTCGAATAGGTACACCCTTCCTCTTTTTTCAGAGTATAAACCTTACACGGTCCGTCATGGCCTCCTGAGCGACTCACGCACCCTCCCATGCTGAATTTTTTGGGGACAGTGGCTTGTCACCCTGTGGCTTGTGACATCTAGTGTGTGTGACATTGCAGTCACTATCCCAGTGGCTTGGACACTGCATACCTCACGTACAGGATTCAGGCAGTGCGTCATCTATTTCTGACTTCCGTCGACATCGCTTACTGACCCTCAAAGGATTGGCGATATCTAGGACGGATGCTCTCATCGTGAAGCTGATTCTGTGGACTGTAAATACCGGCGCTTTGCCAGCGTTCGTGTTGCCCTCCACATTGCACTTGCTAATTTACTAATTAAATCTTCACCTTTACTTAGCTCTTGCGCGTTGCTGGAAGCCGTCATGGTTGGTTGACCCGGTCTCCTATCTAATTGGGCTTCTAACGACGTGTCCCCCGCAGTTTATTTTAAAAAATGAGACTCTCATTCATCTCGCAGCTAATATTGGTGCGCCTCCCTTCATTGAAGTATGGATTTTCCCTCTGATTAATTCTTGGAACACAGTACTCGCTAAATTATACAGGTGAGCATGACCAAAGACCGTAATCTCTCAGCGATTGTCGTTAATCTCCTGTATTTGACACCAGCAATACCTTACTTGCCTTGTGAGGTTACTTTCCTTTTATTCAAGGCAAAATGAATCTCTAACCGGCGAGAATATTATTAACAGCCTGAATCGGCGCGGTACTCTCACGAAGGGCGGAGCTCTCCACTTCTCGGATCACATAGCGCTGTCCCTTCCCCATCAGGGCTCGCAGGGGGACCATTACCAAGAACCGTCTCGCAAAACCGGTCCTCTCTCTTTTCCATCGTTCAAGAAAAAACGTTCGTCTGTTTTTTTTTTTTTTTGTTTTTTGGTTCCCTTATTGAATCTGTTGCTTCCGCCCCCCTCCGTCTTTCGTTTACATGGTCGATGCATTCAAATTAATCTAGCCGCCGGCCTCAAAGTCAAAAAAGGATGAGTTCCATCATATTCAGGTCTCTGTATCCACTCACCACTACTACGAGGGCGAGCCCGATTAGTCCAGGACCCCTTTGGATAAATTCACGCCAGTATAGTATTACTTGTTAAGGCAGTCCGGTATGACTAGACCGCCAGCTGGGATCCCGTTTGTACACGTATACCATAGTACTTAATTATATTCCCTAAGTGTATGGCAGTGAAAGTTCTGAATGAATGTCTTGCGTTTTGCAGGTGGTGGCCCGCTGGGCTATGGTATGGAGGCAGAAAAATAGCATTACTAAGCACCCCGCCCCCACGTTTTCGAGCTTGTCGGACTTCATCCCCAGTAATTTCCACCCGCCCGGCCCTAATTTACTCCGCACATTAATATTCCACGGTTGCAGGTGAAGAATCAAGAAACCACATAATGACAGCCAGACTTGGATCATCGAACTCAGGCTCGGCTCTATTGGATGAAAATATTTGATTGGGAAGGCGATTGACAGGTTCATAATAGTAGCGTATATGACAACGCTCGCAAGTGAGCAGACTGCGCTAGTAGCAAGACAAGCGATGACACGCAGCATCAGGAAGAAACACGAGTGTTCAATAGCGGTAGACGTGAGAGAAAGTCAGAGCGAAAGTCGAAGAATTGAAACACAGCAATATTACGCTTCCGCCGTATACTGCACAAGAATACAGTCAAGTGGGTATCAGTAACTCGATTAGGAAACAAAGATACAGAGTGCAGGTGACTGACGGTAAGAGTGAGGCCCGTAGCCCACGCAGTGAGCCTGTTCGCGTTCTCGGGATCTTGGTACTGGTACCGGAATGCCTTGGGACCTGGCCCAGACTTCAAGACATACGTGTATGCGTCCGTGTATCCTATTTCCTCCTTCTTTCCCGGTATCGGTACCTCCACCTCTGTCTTATTTTCCTCAACAATATCCGGAGAGGGATGAAAGGGAATCAAGAATCTAAGCCCCACCAACGTTTAACACTATGCAGACACGAAACTAAAAAAAAATAAACGCGAACCTTCGTAGGGTTCCAGCAGAGCCTGTAGCCCGTTTGAGGTTTGGTCTAGTGAGAAACAGCTCGGAGGACTTGGCCCGCGACCTTATACACAAAATCCTCGCCAAGGGTTTTGAAGACACCATCGCCGTGAAGGATCGAATAGAGGTGTGCAAGACGACTCGGCTCGACTTTGTGAGGTCTCTCGAAAAGATCACTGTTCAGACCTGCAGCTCTGAAGTCCAACCACATTCTACCGCCTTTGCTCGTTCCCGTCGTCGTCTGGCGATAAACCCCCTCAACGACAGGGTCGAGCCCTATATCCCCGTAGTAAGAAATATGGGTCGAAGACAATGAAGAAATCGAACGTACTAAGGGCCTCCCGCACATATCCTTCAAGGATAGCAGTAGATTCATCTGTATTATCGAGAGCGGCCGTGACCACTTGGCCATACAAAGCTGCAGCACGTCTGTACACCTCCTTTATGGGACCCTGGGCATACTGGCTTGGCTCATTCGGTGGGAGATAGTAGTTGATGACGTGCGCAAAGACTGTACCATTGTCAATTTCCGAATGTTACTAGGGACGAACGAGCACGACATACTTTGGGACAATTCGATGGACGACGTGGAAATCACGGCCAAAATGTCGCTGGCAACCTCGTCAATGGAAGAATGAAGTGCGAGCAGTCGCTTTAGGAGTGCGTCAAGGTACGGGCTACTGTGACCCAGGATCAAGTTTGATATCGGTCCAATTAGTGAGCCAAGAAACTAACGAAATAGGATGCGATTACGACAAAAAAAGACGGGAGCTGAATGGATTTGCTCACCCCGCCTTGGGCTTTTCTCATACTGATTTTGATAAAGGACAACAGGCGTTCAACGTGCTGCCTGGCTTCCCGTCGCTGCGGGATCTTTAAAGATATGTCTGCCTCGAGGAAGATAAACCTGATTGGGTAAAAGGGTGTCAGCCATAAATATGAAAACAACGTCGAATCCAGCAGAGCCTACGAGTATATATCCTTCAATATTTGGTACATTTGCTGCTCGTAGTATATCCCATGGGGTTCGGTAGCGGTCTTAAGGGGCAATCCGGCCTGGAAATCCGGGTCAGGTCTCCATCATAGCAAAGCAGAAGGGGGATAAACGGACAATCTGAGTCGAGACCCAATGAACGGGGACAAGTCGGAGGACATCCTTCACGATATCGACAAAGTTAGTCACTTCGTCGTTCAACCAGAACGATTTCTCCTGAAGAAGCTGCAGAGTCTTCTCGTAGAAGTACTTCCCAGTGACCTCCAGTTCTGTCTTTGGTACAAAAAGATCTTGAACAGACTTGGTGACAAGCTCATAAGCGCGTGGGTCATCAATTGTGGTCAGGAAGCTTGGCGAAAGCTTAATATCCTCAATGTTCCTTGCGTACGTAGTCACCAACTTTTGTCCGTATCATCGCGAAGAGCTGCGCGTATAGCATTCGGATCCACGACCAGCTTCGTAACGGGCTGGATTTCAGGAGGATCAAGCGAATATTGACCTACATACCCACTTTTCTCTAGAATGTTGTCTATGGACCATGAGTGCCCAGTAGGCGTGACGAGGGGAAAGTGCGTGTAAACAGATTCGGCATCGTAATGATTTGGGAGGGCTCGTGAAAGAACCCGGCCCAGTTGACCGCCCCACGCGGCATTTCCGGTGTGGCGATTGGCATCGACGAATCCCCACGTCGTGAGGTTGAAGGGTGTGAAATCGTAAGTAAGGTAACGATCACCTCGGACCAGTGCAATTGCATCGGCAAGAATGGCTCGGGCCGTCGTGTCTAAGAAGGACGACATATATATATACCATATTGTGAGCAGGCAATATGTAATGTGTACTGACAAGGAGGGCATAGACCGGAACCTGGGATGACGCCCTTCGCTTCCTCAGCAGCCAAGCCGACATACAACTCGAGGTTTTCAATGCTTCGATATAGTTTCCGAGCCGTCTCGGCGATAGAACGATCAGGGTTCCATTCCTCAAATGTCGCATACGGTTTTAGACCAAGGAATCGGCGGAAATCATTGAGGGTGCAGCACCCCCAACTGCGAGCTTGGCTGATACCGAGGATTTCGACGACGCGCAGCACGCCAGGGACCCCACGGGCCTAAGGCGTATGGTCAAATTAAGAAAAAGAAACTGCAAGATTCGAAGAAGGGTGCTAACTCTAAAAGCGCCAGCGGGGACTTTGGTTGCTCTCTGGAGAATGCGTGCCAAGTCATCATCAGAGTAAAGCTTCGTGTGAGGATCGCGTCGAAGATTTGGAATCGAGAGTCGGAGGCAGTCTACGGGCTTTGAATCGTCTCGTAAATCGTTGATCTCATCGTCAGTGAGAGAATCAATATCGGCTGGTGGGATGGGTTTGCCATCTTTGTTGTGCAATTTCGGAGCCAAAAAGCCATTGAGTGTGCGCTCGAAATAGTCTATAGTGAGCTATGGGGCCGAAAGGTGAGTGATATACATTGCTTCGAAATACCCATCACATACAGTATCGAAGTCGAATGGCTGGCCGCGGTTGAAAATACCTTGGAAAGCATTTTCTGAAATACACACATTAAGGACACGGTATATGCAGAAACACGGGCCCGTACCTATGTAAGCAGTGTCGTCTAGCGAAAGCGTAGGGTGCCAGCGGTAGATTGTGTTGAACTCGACTGAACACGAATTGCCCCGGCCACGCTCATGAAGCGTGTGATCTGCTTGACGCCACTCACTGCCGGTATCGAGACTCCAGCTTAAAGCATCCCTAGGCGATTGAAAGCGTCAAATGTTGCCAAAAAAACTGTTGACTGAATTAAATATACCGTTGTGTGCCAAGGATGGCTGCGAGATAATCGCTCAATATAATATTGGCATAAAATGCTGAGTTGATGAGGCGCGCAGTCTGGAAGATCTCTTCGTCTTGTTTCAACAACTTTCTTTCATTATTAGCTAGAGTCTTCAGATCTGCAGTCCAAGAACCACGTTGGTTGATGCTTAGCAGGATATCAGCGATGTACTATTTAAAGATGTCATGATACATAGGAGGAAGGTCAGGGTGATGGTGACGCACGTTGTGATGGCGATTGAAGCAGACGATAAGCTGGATCCATTGGGTAAATGTACGATCCTCGGGAAAAACAATCAACATACCGCGGCGACGCCGGGAGGAAGACTAAGCAAACGTGTCTCAGCAAACACATCAGGCAGCAGCCTTCCACGACCATCTTTGTAGCGAATCTTATCTTGATGAGCCTGAGTATTTCCATAGAGAATGCCTAGGTCAACGTAGGAAGACGTTTGATTAATGTTCCAATCCGTGCGGCTCGTTCGGAAGACACTATGAACAACGCTCGTCTAGGGAAGGGACATTGACTATCACTCTTCAGTGGAAAGATTCCAGGAAGGCGAGAGAAGAATCTACCGCGAAGTTGAAGAACAAGCCACTCAATCCATTGGGGTGAGGGACGAACTGATGGATTCGTGTTTAGCCACAAGGCGTTAGGGTATATGGAAGAACTTGCATCATTGTGGCCTCGACGTAGAAGAGTGTCAAAAATGAGACCGGGGTCGGGCAATTGGTCATCAGAGATTGAACGAGTGGTCGAGCAGCTCCTCGAGTACGGGGTGAAGGACTTTCCCAAGTTGGGATTGGACAGACTGTTGCTGGAACCATCTGCGCTGCGAAATTGGAATTCCTGTCCCACATGTGTCGAGGGCGGGTGAGGAATATCGCGGTAAAGGATAGATATAGCTCTTTTCTCCATAGCGTTAATGACGGGGCCCTCGGGCGAATGGGAAAGAAGGGTGAGAACATCTTCAAGCTAAAAAGAATGTTGAGCGAAAAGGATCGCTGGCTGCTAGATTGTTTGACGAACTGCATCCTTTCTGTCATCAAGACCCTCGGGTAGATGAAGTTTGGTGGCAATACCATCCAAAGTGGTTTTCTGATAACAGCGTGAACAAGGATGAATCGACGACGAAATGCACAGACGAACTATGATTTCAGGAGGTGTGGCGGCAACAGGGAGACCTCGCTGCACTTGCGCACGAGCAGCATCTATGCCTTTGGAAACAAACGAAGATGGGCAGCCTCATTGTAGTCGGAAGTGATGGGGGGCAGTGGACTGAGGGAGGTATGGACAGCCTCTGCAGCTACCCCAACACTTGCGAGGGTCGAATCGACGGCCTTGAGAGTGGCTTGAATAGTCTGAACGGGGGAGGGTATTCCAGCCATTGGAGGGAGTGAGGATTAGAAGATAGGAATGGTGAGCCTATTTATGGGCGGCAATCCTCATCGGAATGGCTTCCATGATTGAATATCTCCAAATCCAGTGCCACATGACCACACGGTAGTTTTGGATACCCCCCACGTCTGAGAATTGAAGATATATAGGTCCCGCCTGGCGGTGGAAAATGCAAATTATCGATTGCCGGCGCGTAGTCGACATGGAGCTTCGCATCCCACAGTGTTATCAGACATTGGAAGATGCCCCTGAAGTCGGTGGGAGGCCTGATTATGCACTTCAGAATCGGAATCACAGACCTGAAACGCATCGTCGTTTACAGTATATGTTTGATCTTCAGCCGTAGGAAATCCGCTGAGTGAATGAATGCATTGGAATCAGAAGACCCCTTCCAGGTTGCTGAGACGGTAGTCTCCCTAGTCCGCGTGACGTTTGTTTCCAGACGGGGTACTTAGTTCACATTGGTGTTGTTTACGGCGGTTTGCATACATTTTCATGAAGTCACTTGATCGGGTAGCGCTTGAGGTATCACGTGGACGTTGTACCTGTGGCGACGATCCCGATGGAAAGACATGGATTTGGAGGAGCAGAAGGCACATGGGAGGTTGATGATGAGTGGTCGGTCCTTTGCTCTGTCCTAATTTCCTCAATCATGTATACTGAATATCTATTTGTCTAGACTGCGATTATGATCCAGCCTTGTTTGCGGATGCATTCCCAATCAATGACGGTATGTGGGTTCTCATCCCTTTTCACCTCTGGTTCACTCTTGTCATCAAGTTCTGAACCTCTACTCCCATAACTGGGGTGTAGATTCATGGAATAAGCATGTTACATCTCAGTCGGAGGGTTGCAACTGAGAGACACTGAAGGGCACAATGGAGATGTGAGACTGTCTGTACTGTAGAGCAAACTAACCTCAAGTTCAAATTCAGTGGCAGCACATGTGTATGTCCCTATATCTCCAACGTTATGTATGCAGATTCCTATACCAAATTGCATCCGGCTGGTCCCTCGGAGACATCCGTGAACAATTTCATATGCCAAGGGACTTCGCGGTCACGTGAAATCGAAGCGAACCCATTGATCGAAGTTAAGAAGTGAGCCTATAGCCATATGGGGAATCACCTGCCGTCCGTCAGATGCTCGAAAACATGCGAATGGGGCCTCCGAAGGGTCACACGTCTGCGGATCCTCATCTGATCCGAGCCTGAGCCCTTGGCAAACCTGCTATGCACACTGACTTTGGATCCGACTTGCCTCATTGTATCGGGTCTCTCAGATAAAGGAAGCTGGGACACAAAGTGGTGTCTCTCCCCCTCCGACTGATTCCCATGCAGTTGGAAACGAAAGATGTTCTCGAAGGCTCCAAGGGTGAAGTGCTTGACAATACCTTGGGCGCAGTGCTTGTTAGCGTTATAATCTCCGCTTCGTAAGAATCCCTTCATTACAGTGCCTCACTCCTGCTCGCTTAGTTCGGCGATACCACTTCAGATTATTCGGAGTAGTAAGCAAGCATAGCTTGATGTCTTTAACAAGTCTCAATCCGTAATACCTATACATATGTCGGACAGTTGACAACGCAATGCTATTATTATGCTCTTCGCTTCAAGCAGGATCCTCGCTGGCTTAAATGCATTGTGGCCGCACTTTGGTAAGCCGTGCCGCCATCGACAGATTGTACCACTTAATACTCACCGATCTTTCCCTCGAGGATAATCGACGGCACCCACCAGATTACAGTCAGTGCAATTATTTTCCAATACAGTGTAGGGTTGATGCTTGCGCTGCCAGTCTTGCTTTGCCTGCATACTGAACATCACCCTCACTTTGAAGGTGCACCACTATGGCGACCTCAAATATATTCGACGGAGCATTTGGTAAGGCATGCCGCAGGCAGTTTCAACCCCGTGGCTAATTCTCTACTTTCAAGGCCCGTCTCGGTATGTCCAATTTTCGATTCGACGATCTCGAAGGATCCTTAAAGTCGGCGCTTACGTACCGTTCTAGTTCTGCATCATGCTAGAGGTTAGAGATTCCTTCAATCCTGCGGGGTTTCCGTGCGTGCGCTGAGATGTTGTTTTAGCCACTGCCAGCATTTATAGTCCAAATGTACGTCCCTGCACACCCGCAGCAACAGACTGGAATCCATCGCCCTCGATCTTCGCAGGTACTTTACCCGTCGTTTGTATTACCGTGAGTCTGTTATGTGTGTTTTCATTTGAGCCACCTCGTGACCTTGGGCTTTCTCGCGTAGTCAACCCAAAGCTTTGGCCCGTAGCCGCGCTTACTGCGATACTTTCTCTTGTCACCTTTGGTACGATGAAGAACCCATTTGAGAAAGGATACTTGTAACAAAATACTTCCTTATTTGAATAGCACTGGGCGAAGGTAGGCCAGGTCTTTCATTTTTACGATTGGATGGCTGACATACAGAGGCCTTCCAGTATGCGCCGCCATCACGTCCGTAGTGCTGATTCCACATTCCGATCGGTCTTAATCTCTGACGTGCTCCAATAGGTACACCCTCCCTCGCTTTTCAGAGTATAAACCTTACACGGTCCGTTACGGCCTCCTGAGCGAGTCACGCACCCTCCCGTGCTGATTTTTTTTTGGCGAACAGTGGCTTGTCACCATATGGCTTGTGACATGCAGTGTCTGTGATATTGCAGTCACTATCCCTGTGGCTTGGACACTGTACATCTCACGTACAGGATTCAAACAGTGCGCCATCTCTTTTTGGCTTCCAGTGCCAGTGACACCTCTTACTGACCCAGGGGGGGATTGGCGATATCTAGGACGGATGCTCTCCTCGTGAAGCTAATACTGTGGACTGTAAACACTGGCGCTTTACCGGCGTTCGTGTCGTCCTGCACCCGGCACTTGGTAATTCACTAATTGAATGAACACCCTGACTTAGGTCTTTCGCGCTGCTGGAAGTCGTTACGGTTGGTCGACCTGGTTTCCATATAATTGGGCTTCTAACGACGTGTCCCCGCAGTTCATTATAAAAAATGAGAGTCTGATTCATCTAGCAGCTAATATTAGTGCGCTTCCCTTCATTGAACTCGGACTTTTCCCTCTGATTAATTCTTGGAACACAGTACTCGCTAAATTGTACAGGTGAGCATGATTGAAGACCGTAATCCCTGGGTAATGTGTCTTCTACCCACCGTCTTTGAAAATAGCAATACGTTACTTGCCTTGTGAGATGCACCTGCTCCTTTATTCAAGGCAGATAAATCTCTAACCAACGAGAATATCATTTTAATAGCCTGAATCGGCGGGGTACTCTCACTAAGGCCAGACCAGGTACTCTCCACTTCTCGGATAACCTAGCGCTGTCCCATGTGGGCTCGCGAGGGAACCGTGCCCGAGAATCCATCCAGTGAAATTGGACCTCGCCCTCTCCCATCATTGAAGAAAAATGTTTGTCCAGTTTTTTTTCCTCGCTGAATCTCCTTTACTTACATGGCGATGCATTTGAATTAATTCAGCGACCGGCCTCAAAGAAGGATGGGCTCCAGCAGATTGAGGTCTCCATATCCACTCATCACTACTATGAGGGCCAGCCCGATTAGTCCACGACCCCTTTGAATAGATACAGCGCGGTAGACACATTGTGAGCTCAGAAGGGAAGTTGGAATATTCAGCCACATGGCAGAATGAAAAGTCAAGAAGGAAGATGACAGCGGCATTAGGTTTTCAAACTCCATGCTTGGTTCTATTGGAGGAAAATACTTGATCGGGAATGGCCACGACAGATTCATAGCTACGTAATGGAAGCATATAAAGCTCGAAAGCGAGCCGACTGTACTAATAGTAACACAAGTGATGATGCACGGCATCAGGAAGAAACACAAGGTGAGAAAGCAAGCAATGTTAAGCTGCCGCAGTAAACTGCACAAGATTACAATGACTTGATTATTAGGAAACAGGGTACGGGTGACTGAGGCCCGGAGCCCACGTAGTGAGCCTGTTAGCGTTCCCGGGATCTTGGTACTGGTATCAAAATGCCTTGTCAACTGGTCCGGGCTTCAAGACAAACAGGTAGGCGTCCGTGTATGGGTGAAACGAAATCAAGAATCTAAACCCCATCAACGTTTAACACCATGAAGCCAGGAGCAAAAAAAAATTAACGCGAACCGTCGTAGGGTTCCAGCAGAGCCAGTAGCTCGTTTGAAGTTTGATCTGGTGAAAACAGTTCGGAGGACTTGTTCCGCAACCCTATACACAAAATCTTCGCCGAGGGTTTTGAAGACACCATCGCCGTGAATCCAATAGTGGTGTGTAGGATGATTCGGCTCGACTTCGTGAGGTCTCTCGAAAGGGTCGCGGTTTAGATCTGCAGTTTTGAAGTGGGATCGCATCCTCTCGCCTTTCCTAGTTCCCGTCGTCGTTGTCTGGCGATAACCCCCCGGGTCAAGCCCGATATCACCGGCGGAAGATAATTAAGACATTAAAAGATTAAACGTACCAAGAACCTCCCGCACGTATCTCCCAAGGATGACGGTAGACTCACCTGCAGTATTGAGGGACCAGTGCAACTACTTCGCCATACAAAGTTTGTGGGCCTCGCGCACACTGGCTTAGCCCCTCCGGCGGGAGGCAGGGGACGTGCGCATGGACTGTATGGCCAAATGTCACCAGGGAGGAACGAGTAGCATGTACTTTACGACAATTCGATGGAAGATGTAGAAATCAAGCCAAAATGTCGTTAAGTTCCTGGTCAATGGGGAAATCAAGCGCGAGGAGTCGCTTTAGGAAGACGTCAAGACACGGGCTACTGTAATCCAGGATCGATTTTGACGGGGGTCCAATTAGTGAGCTAGAAGGCTACGGCGTAAGATGCGATTACGACAAAAATCCAACTCAGTTCTGAAACCCCCTATTACAATGAGGGGTCCATTTCTACGTGCTGAGTATGTGATCTTTAGGCCATAGGAAGTAGGAATCCCCAAATCCATCAAGGACTCCTGTCCTCCTCCTGTGGGTCAAACGGAATTGGAATTAGTGCCCATCAACATGTGCAAGAGTGGGAAGTGGAGCCTCCATAGTACCGGAATTTTTGGGTCAAATTCGCTCCCAAAAATATGGGAATAAGTAGCGCTTGCCGGATGATCCGCTGTATCAGGGGTTGGATGCCCAATTGCGATGGCCGTCCTGAGAGGCATCCTCATGCACAGATCACGATCGCCGATGCACGGATGGTGTAAGGACACCAGTACTCTGTGACTCTTGGAATCGTCTGGGATATTACGATGGACATTTCTAGTGATATATATAGGGAGACTTGTATTTGCAAGATCTAGCTGAGATGTTCGGCATTTTCCGAATAACCTCCACCATTGGCAAAAACAAGGCTTTGACGCCCCGATTAAGTTTAGGCTCTGTGAAAATAGTATTGTTACAACTCCCATCCGCAGATACTGATGTGCCTCCTCACGCATCTGCGGATCCTCATGCGCTCCGCACGGCTTCCGATTGATTTGGCTATTGGATTGGATCTCTCAGATAAAGGAAGCTGGGAAACAAGGCCGAGTCTTACCCCCTCCAATTGATTGCCATGGAGTTGGAAGCAAAATATGCTCTCGAAAGTACCTCGGGTGCATTGCGTAACTATACCTTGGGCGCGG
The DNA here is from genome assembly GCA_014904985.1 of Hydnum rufescens UP504. Classification (NCBI taxonomy): domain Eukaryota; kingdom Fungi; phylum Basidiomycota; class Agaricomycetes; order Cantharellales; family Hydnaceae; genus Hydnum; species Hydnum rufescens. The sequence goes on along the minus strand of MU128989.1, from coordinate 224,895 downwards.
TGCTTGTCAGCATTGTTGTCTCGGCTTCGTAAGAATCCCTTCATTACAGTGTCTCGTTCCTGCTCGCTCAGCTCGGCGACACCCTCTCAGATTATTCGGAATAGTGAGCAAGCATAGCTTGACATCTTTAACAGGTCTCAATGTGTAGTACACACCTCGGGACAGTTGACAACACAATGCCATTACTATGCTCTTCGCTTCAAACAAGATCCTCGCTGGCTTAAATGCATTGTGGCCGCCCTGTGGTACGTGCCCGCCATTGACATTGACGGATTTTGGCAGCACTCACAATCTTTCTCCTCAAGGATCATCGACGGGACACACCAGATTATAGTCAGTGCAATTATTATTGACTACAGTGTAGGCCTGATACTTGCGCTGCCGGTCTCGCTTCGCATGCATGCTAAATATCACACTCTCTTTGAAGGTGTACCACTATGGTGACTTCGAATATCTTCTACGGGGCATTTGGTAAGGCCTGCCGCAGACAGTTTCTATCATGTGGCTAATTGTTTTCTCTCAAGGCCCATCTCGGTATGTCCAATTTTTGATTCGATGATCTCGAAGGATGGCTGGACTCAGCATTTGTGGGCCGGTCTAGTTCTCCATCATGCTGGAGGTTAGAGGGTATTTCAATTTTGTGCATTGCCACGCATGAGCTGAGATAGGGCCGTAGCCACTGCCTGCACTCATAGTCCAATTGTAGGTGCCTGCACTCTCACAACAAGGGACTTGAATCCATCGTTTTTGATCTGTGCAGGTACTTTACGTATCGTTTCCATCACCGTGAGTCTGCCATATTTGTCTTGGTTTGAATCCCCTCGTGACTCTTGGGCTCGGTCGTGCAGTCAGCCGGAAGCTTCGGCCGGTGGCCGCCTTTACTGCCATACTTTCTATTGTCGCCTTTGGTATGATAAGGAACTCATCTGAGAAAGGATGTTCTTAATGATGCACTTCCACATTTGAATAGCAATGGGAGAAGGTAGGCCAGATCTTTAATTTTCGCCCCTGGACGGTTGACATATAGAGGCCTCCCAGCCTGTGGCATCATCACGTCCGTAGTGCTGATCCCCCTTCCTGGTCAGTTTTAATTTGTGACATGCTCGAATAGGTATGCCTTCCCTAGGTATGCAGGAAAGGCCCAATCGTTCACGGTCAGTTATGGCCTCCTGAGTCACTCACGCACCCTCCTGTGCTGAATTTTTACGGATAGTGGCTTGTCGCCACATGGCTTGTGATAGATTGCATCTGTGTCATTGTAGTCACTATCGCTATGGCTCGGACACTGTACACCTCACGTACGGCATTTAAGCCGTGCGCATATCTTTCCGACTTCCACTCACACCTCTTACTGACCCACGAGGGATTCGTGATATCCAGGACCAATGTTCTCCTTGTGAAGCTAATGCTGTGGACTGTAAATACTGGCGCTTTGCTGACGTTCGTGTCGTCCTGCCCAATGCACTTGGTAATTCACTAATTAAATCTTTGCCTTTACTTAGTGCTTTTGCTGTGCTGGAAGTTCTCACAGTTGGTTGACCTGGTCTCCTGTGTAATTGGGCTTCTAATGACGTATCCCCGTAGTTCCTTTTACGAAAGGACAGTTTCATTCACCTAGGAGCCAATATTGGTGCGTCCCCCTTCATTGAAGTCGAACTTTTCCCTCTGCTTAATCCCCGGAACACAGTAATCGCCAAAATATACAGGTGAGCATGACCAAATACGATGATCCCTGGGTAATTGTGTTTACTCTACCGTATTTGAAACTAGCAACACGTTACTTGCTTCGTGAGATACTCCCTTTACTCTCCTTTATTCAAGGAAGGTAAATCTAACCAGCGGGGGGATATCATTTTAACAGCTTGAATCAGCGGGGTACCCTCACTAAGGGCGGAGCAGATGCCCTCCACCTCTCAGATAACCTAGCAGTGTCCCCTGTGGGCTCGAGAAGGAATCGTGCCCGAGAATCATCTGGACCTCACCCTCTTCCATCTTTGAAGAAAAATGTTTGTCCAGTTTTTTTTTTTCCCTTTGCTTACGTCTGATGGTGGGGTTGGATTAACTTAGCACAGAGTGAAAAATCAAGAAACAAGATGACAGCGGCATCGGGTTATCAAACCATTGGATGAAAATACTTGATCGGGAAGGCTCGCAACAGATTCACAGTTACACAATAGAAGCATATATAGCAAGTAACACAAGTGATATGCACAGCATTGGGAAGGAACACGACGTGGTGAGAGAAAGTAAGAGCAAATTTGGATTTGAAACGAGGAATGTTAAGCTTCTGCCGTATACTGCACAAGAATATAGTCAAGGGGGTGTCAAAAACAGGGATTCCGAGTGCGAATGACCGACGATAAGGCTGAGGCCTGGGGCCCACGTAGTAAGCCTGTTAGCGTTCTCGGGATCTTGGTACTTGTCTCGGAACGTCTTGTCAGGCTTCAAGACATACATGTAGGCGTCCGCGTATCCTACCTTCCCATTCGTGCTCGGTATCAACACCTGGGCCTGTCTCGGTCTCTTCAACGATGTCTGGCGATGGGCGAAACAAAATCAAGAATCCAAACCTCATGAAGGTTTAACACCATGAAGCCGGCGGCAAAACTCAAAATAAACGTGAACTGTCATAGGCTCCCAGCAGAGCCGGTAGCTCGTTTGAGGTTTGGTCTGGTGAAAACAGTTCAGGGGACTTGTTCCGCGACCCTGTACACAAAATCCTCGCCAAGGGTTTTGAAGACACCATTGCTGTGAAAGATCGAATAGAGGTGTGCAAGACGATTCGGTTCGACTTCGTGAGGTCTCTCGGATCACTGTTTAGACCTGCAGCTCTGAAGTCAAACCACATCTTCTCGCCGTTGCCGGCTCCCGTCTGGTGATAAACCTTCTCAATGACAGGGTCAAGCCCTATATCACCGAGCAAGAAATCCCGGTGGAATACAATTAACACATTGGACGTACTAAGGGCCTCCCGCACGTCCCTTCAAGGATGACAGTAGACTCATCTGTATTATTGAGGGCGACCATAAGCACTTGGCCATACAAAGCTGTGGCACGCTTTTATGCCTCCTTCATGGGACCTTGGGCATACCGGCTTGGTTCAGTCGGCGAGATAGAAGTTGATGACGTGCGCAAAGCCTGTACAACTATCAGTTTCTGAATGTCACCTGGGACGAACGAGCATGACAGACCCCGACACAATTTGTGGAAATCACGGCCAAATGTCGTTCGCAACCTCGTCCATGGGAGAATGAAGCGTGAGGAGCCGCTTCAGGAGCGCGTCAACGTGCGGGCTACTGTAACCCAGGATGAATCAAGTTTAATATCGATCCAATTAGTGAGTCAGCAAGCTACGAAATAAGGAGTGATTACGACAAAAAAATCGGGGGCTGAATGGATTTGCCCTGTCTTTGGCTTTGGTCAAACTGATTTTTGATAAAGGGAAATGGGCTTGCAGTGTGCTCCCTGGCTTTCCGTCGCTGCGGAATTTTTAAAGACGTCTAAGCATCGAGGAAGATACCTGATTGGGTAAGAGGCTCAGCCATAAACATAAAAATAACGTGGAATCCAGGAGTGCCTACGAGTATAAATCCTTCAATATTTGGTACATTTGCTACTCGTAATATATCCCATGGGGTTCGGTGGCGGTCTTGAGGGGCAACCCGGCCTGACAATTCAAGTCAGATCTCCACCGTAGCAAGGCAGGAATGCGTTGCAGGGTCTTCTCGTAGAAGTCCCTCCCAATAACGGTCTTCGGGACAAAAAATCTTGAACAGACTTGGTGATGACCTCATCAGCGCGAAAGTCATCAATTACGGTCAGGAAGTTTGGAAAAAGCTCAATGTTCTTCGTGTACGTAATCACCAACTTTTGCTCCGTATCATCGCGAGGAGCTGCGTGTATAGCATTCAGATCCACGACTAGCTTCGTAAAACGGGCTAGATTGCAGTAGGGTGGAGTGAATAATGACCTACATGCCCATTTTTCTCTAGAGTGTGGTCCATGGACCGTCGCTGCCCAGTAGGAGTGACCAAAGGAAAGTGGGTGTAGCACAGACTCGGCATCGCAATGGTTTGGGAAGGCCCGTGCAAGAACGCGACCAAGTTGACCCCACGCAGCATTTCAGCGTTGCGATCGGCATCCACGAATCCCCAGGTTGTGAAGTTGGAGGGGATGGTGATGTACGGTGTGATGATGATTGAAGCTGACAATGGGCTGGATCCATTAGGTAAGTACACGATCCCTCGGTGAAAATAATCAACATACTGCGGCAATTTCGGGAAGAAGACTGAGCAAATGCGTCTCAGCAAACACACCAGGCAGCAGCCTTCCACGACCATCCTTGTAGCGAATCTTATCTTGATGAGCCCAAGTATTCCCCTAGATCCTGCCTAGCTCAACATAAGAAGACATTTGATTCATGTTCCAATCGGTTTGGCTCGTCGGAACACAGTATGAACAATGCTTGCTTTGGGAGGAGAGATTGAATATCACTTTTCAGTCAGAAGACTCACGCACTGTCCAGTGCTGCATTTTTTGGCTTGTCATGGCTTGACTTGTGACTCAAGTCGAAGCCTGAGTCGGGGTCCAACATTGGACCTTGGAGGAGCGGATCCAAATTCCAGAATTTGGAGAACACCTATAGTTGGCCCCACAAAAGTTGCAGAGGAAGATTCGCTTGAAATGTCACTGATAACAAGAGACCGCATTTCGGTCAAACCCTTTGCAGCAGTCCCGGCTTTGGGAGGCCTACCTGAAATCCAGCGCCCACCTACCATTGTCCCCAGTCTCTCAGCTGTTCGAGGCCCCGGTGGGGGGGTTGATCTCACTGAGGGCTGCTTCCTTACGAAGTCTGTTAAGTACACACACTAGCTTGCACACTGGGTCAGTGCTGTTCGTGGTGGTGATGCCCGTCCAATTGTAAGTGAAAATCTAACCTCGGAACACTGAATGTGCTGAATCATATAATAATATGAGAATGAAATCATTGAGAAACAATTGCGTATCATTCCATATAAGGGATTCTCCATTAATGATCCATGTAACCTGGTTTACCGTAAGCTTGAAATTTGGGTGCAGGGGGACTACATCTAATTTGTCTAATTTATCAACAGTGGAACCGTTTGTCCACATATCCCTAGACTTGTATGCATTCATTGCGATCACGGCTTCTTCTTCGAGCCTACACAACCTTATCATGATGGTAAGATCGGATAACAATTCGCCGCCAGCGAGAGATGGATGAAGATGGAATAGCAAGTCTCCGTTCGCTAAATGTTCTTTATTCATCTCACCGATGTCACAGCTCCAGACCCTAACTTCACCCATGATCTAGTTTGCTGCATTGGAATTCACCAATCCAGAATACGAGCTGGTCACGCTTCACCCTGAACATTTTCTCCCCAATGGGAGCCTTCTCACGCTGTACGACTTGGCAACTACAACACCCAAGCACTATATCCCCACTCTTGACCGACGTCTCCGTGAGTCGAGCGATCCTATGAGCGCGCCCTTTCCACGGTTTCATCATTCTAATCCACATCCACACTCATTTCCCTTAAATGTGTTCCTGGTTGTCCTCAATGCGGAAATCAAATTCCGTCGTTACTTCACCATGATTGCAGCATCCCCTCCTCCAGTCTCCCTCCCCAATGATGTCCTAGAGCTTATGCATCATACCAATGAGCTTGTCGACTTGCTCTACTGGTGCCCTACCATGGCCGAGGGGTTGCGAGGGAAGGCCACATTCGCTGCATTGATTGCTAATAAAAGGATTAATCCAAGGCGATTTGCGAAGCCCGATCCCGCGACAATGATTGAAAGTGGATCTAGTGACGAAATGGAAATGGAAGGGGGTCGTCCTACTTCTACACGTGGTCAACAAGCCCAATGGCCCATGGATATGGATTTGGAGGAGCGGAGAGCAGGACCTCAAGGGCCCCCCCCAAATCAAAAAATCACGGTTTTGGCACAGATTTTTCTCCAAGAACCGCTAGTCTAAGTCCATTCTTGTCTTGGTCACTCTTGTCTTGGTCACTCTTGTCTCGGTCACTCTTGTCTCGGTCACTCTTGTCTCGGTCACTCTTGTCTCGGTCACTCTTTCCTCGGTCACTCTTGTCTTGGTCACTTTTTCCCTCAATTCTAGGTTGTTTGGGCTTGTCTCGTCTCTCAAAGCCAATTCTCTGCAATCCCTGGTGCAGGGATCTCCCAACATATTCCTGTGGGACCACTTTGGGCCTCATGTGGAAGGAGTGAAGACTGCCGAAACTTTGGCTTCCACTTCATTTCATCTCGTCTCGCTGTCCCTGCAAGCAGGAGTTCTTGGGGGGAAACCCTGCTGTTGTGTCTTTTCTTGTCCCACCTATAGCTGTTGATGAAGTGGTTTTTGTCGGTGCTTACTCGCGAGTCTCACCCGCCCATCCCTGGCTATGCAGTCGATGAGTCCAACTCGGAAATCTGGGCGTTGTTGCCGTTGGCAACAGTTGCGGAGGGCTCAATGCCGGGACAGAGGGACCAGGAAAGATACGGGGCATGCTGACTGTTTTGTCTATGGACCACATTCTAGAGAAAGACGGGTATGCAGGTCGTTATTTGCTCAATCCTCCTGCAATCGGGCCCATTACGAACCTGGTCGCGGATCCGAATGCTATACATGCCGCTCTTCGCGATGATAAGGAACAAAAGTTGGTGACTGCGTACGCGAAGAACATTGAAGCTTCCTGACCATAATTAATCACTCACGCGCTTCTGAGGTCATCACCAAGTCTGCTCAGGATCTTTTTGTACCGAACTTTTGTCATAATCACACCTTACGTCGTAGCCTTCTGGCCCACTAATTGGACCCCCATCAAAATCGATCCTGAATTACAGCAGCCCGTAATTGATGTCCTCCTAAAGCGACTCCTCGGGCTTTATTCCCCCATTGACGAGGTTCCCAACGGCATTTTGGAGTGATTTCCACATCTTCGATCAAATTGTCGCAAAGTATGTGCTTCTCGTTCGTCGCTGGTGACATTTGGCCGTACAGTCTTTTCCCCCATCCTCAACTTCTATTCTCACCGAAGGGGCTAAGCCAGTGTGCGCGAGGCCCCATAAGGCACGGGCACAAATGTGCCGCAGCTTTGTATGGCCAAGTAGTCACCCTGATCGCTCTCAATGATGCAGATGAGTCTACCGTCATTCTTGAATGATACGTGTGGGAGGCTCTTGGTACGTTTAGCGTCATAATTGTCTTCCACCCGGATTTCTTACTGTGGTGATATAGGGCCTGGCCCTGTCATGGGGGGGGGGGGTTTATCGCCAGACAACAACAATGGGAACCAGGAAAGGCGAGAGACTGTGGTTCGACAGAGCTGCAGGGCAGTGATCCTTTCGAGAGACCTTGTGAAGTCGAGCTGCTATTCGATTCTTCATCGTGATGATGTCTTCAAAACCCTGGGCGAGGATTTTGCGTATAGGGTTGTGGGACAAGTCCTCCGAGCTGTTTTCACCAGATCAAGCCTCACACGAGCTACAGGCTCTGCTGGAAGCCTACGCCGGTTCGCGTTGTTTTTTCTTTGGCCCCCAGCCCCATAGTGTTAACGTTGATGGGGTTTAGATTCTTGATTCTGTTTCACCCATCTTCGGATATTGTTGAAGAAAACAAGACAGGTGGAGGCACCGATACCGGGCACGAATAGCAAGACAATACACTCGGACGCCTAGACGCATGTCTTGAAGCCCACGTCAGGTGGCAAGGCATCCTGGTACCAGTACCAAGATCCCGAGAACGCTAACGGGTTCACTACCTGGGCTACGGGCGTCAGTCTTATCGTCTGTCGTCCATACTCTGTATCCCTCTTTCCTGATCAAGTTACTGACACCTACTTGGCTATATTCTTGTGCAGATGGCGGAAACTTAACATTCCATGTTTCAAATCCAATTTCATCTTGCTTTCCCTCAACCTCGAGTTCAAATTCACATGTGTACGGGCGAAGGTCGGCCAGATCTTTCATTTTCACCATTAGATGTCTGACATATAGAGGCTTTCCAGTATGCACCGTCATCATGTCCGTACTGCTGATTCCCCTTCCCGATCAGTCTCAATCTCTGACGTGCTCGAATAGGCACACACTCCCACGCTTTTCAGAGTATAAACCTTACACGGTCCTTTATGGCGTCCTGAGCAACTAATGCACCCTCCCGTGCTAAATTTTTGCGAACAGTGGCTTGTCACGATATGGCTCGTGACCTGCAGTGACATTGCAGTCACTATCCCTGTGGCTTGGACATTGGACACCTCATGTACAGGATTCAAACAGTGCGCAATCTCTTTTCAACTTCCACTGAGACCTCTTACTGACCCGCGAGGGGATTGGCGATATCCAGGACAGATGTTCCCATAAACATAATTCTGTGGACTCTAAACACTAGCGCTTTGCCGGCATTCGTGTCATCCTGCATACCGCACTTGGTAATCCACCAATTAAATCACCACCTTTACTAGGTCTTTTGCGCTGCTGGAAGTCGTCATGGTTGGTCGACCTGGTCTTCTATCTAATTGGGCTTCTAGTCGCCGCAGTTGATTATAGAAAATGAGACTGATTCATCTAGCAGCTAACATCGGTGTGCTGCCTTTCATTGAACTCAGAATTTTCCCTCTGATTAATTCTTGGAACACAGTACTCGCCAAATTGCACAGGTGAGCATGACCGAAGACCGTAATCCCTGGATAATGCGTCTTTAATTCATCGTATTTGAACATAGCAATACGTTACTTGCCTTGCGAGATGCGCCTTTTTGCTTTCCTTTAGTCAAGGCAGACAAATCTCTAACCGGCGAGAATATGATTTTAACAGCTTGAATCGGCGGGGTACTCTCACTATGAGCAGACCAGATACTCTCCACTTCTCAGATAACCTGGTGCCGTCCTTCCTAGGCTTGCGAGGGAACCATTCCCGAGAATCATCCAGTGAAACTGGACCTTACCCTTTTCCATCATTGAAGGAAATTGTTTGTCCTGTCCCTCTTTCCTCACTGAACCACCTAGGCTTACTTGATGATACCTTTGGGCCTCAAAAGAAGGATGGGCTCCATCAGATTCAGCATATCCACTCACCACTAGTGTGAGAGCTGGGGCTTTATTGGATGAAAATACTTGATCAGGAATGCTCATGACAGATTCACAGGTATGGGATGTACAGCAAGGTGCAAAAGTGGGCAGATTGCTAGTAGTAACACAAGTGATGATACACAGCATCAGGAAGAACATGATGTTCAATAGATGTACCAACACAATACAGACAGTATGCACTGGAGCTTGTATCTCCATTGTGCCCTTCAGTGTCTCTCAGTCACAACCCTCTAACTGGGGTGCAACACCCTTATTCCATGAATCTACAGCCCAGTTATGGGAGTATAGGTTGAGGACAAGAGTGAGCCAGAAGTGAAAAGGGATGAGAACCCACATACCGTCATTGATTGGGAATGCATCCTCAAACAAGGCTGGATCATAATCACAGTCTAGACAAATAGATATTCAATATGCATAATTGAGGAAATGAGGTATGAAGCAAAGGACCGTGGCCACTCATCAGTGCCCTCCCATATGCCTTCCGCTCCTCCAAATCCATGTCTTCCCACCGGGATTGTTGGCCACATGGAGAGGTAGGAGGCTGTATGCCAGCCCCTTCCATTTCCATTTTTTCACTGGATCCATTCTTAATCACCCCCATAGGATCAGACTCCATAGATCTACTCAGATAGATTGCCTCCCCTTGTGACCCCTCCACTGGCACAGGCACCCAGTAGAGCAGGTTGACAAGTTCAATGGTACGATGCATGAGATCCAGGACATCATCTGGGAGGGGGGTTGGAGGAGGGTGCTCTTCAATCATCTTGAAGTAACGATGGAATTTGATTTCCGCATTGAGGATAATGAGGAAAACATTCGAGCGAAATGCACAGGGACGTGTCATAGAATGATGAAAGGGTGGAAAGGGTGCACTCCTAGGATCACATGACTCACGGAGGCATCGGTCGCAAGCAGGGACATAGTGCTTGGGTGTTGCAGTTGCTGGGTCATACACAGTGAGAAGGCTGCCATTGGGGAGAAAATGTTCAGGGTGTAGTGCAACTAGCTCATATTCTGGATTGGTGAATTCCAAGGCAGCAAACTATATCATGGACAAAGTTAGGGTCTGAAACTGCAACATCAGTGAGATGAATAAAGAACATTGAGCAAACGGTGACTTGCTACTCCCCGTTCATCCATCTCTTGCTGCCGGCAATTATTATTGGATTTCACCATCATGATGAGATTGTCAAGGGTTGAGGAAGAGGCCGTGATTGCAATGAATGCATACAAGTTGAGTGATATGTGGACAAAGGCTTCAACTGTTTAGGAATTAGATGGAGTCTCACTGCACCCAAATTTCAAGCTTACAGTAAACCAGGTTACATGGATCACTAATAGAGAATCCCTCATATGGAATGATACACAATTCCCACTCAATGAGTTCATCCTCATAATATCATAAGATTCAGCACATTCATGTTCCAAAGTTAGATTTTCACTCACAATTGGATCAACATCACCACAATGACCACAACTGACCCAGTGTGCAAGCTGGTGTGTGTACTTAACAGATTTTGTAAGGAAGCAGCCCTCAGCAAGATCAACCCCCCAACTGGGGCCTCGAACTGGTGAGAGATTGGAGACAGTGGCAAGTGGGCGGGGAATTTCAGGTAGACCTCCCAAAGCTGGGACCGCTGCAAAGGGTTTGACCGGAAGGTGGCCTCCTGTTGTTATCAGTGGCATTTTGAGCAAATCTTCTTGCAACTTTAGGTTCTCTGAATTAGTGGTGCCGTGACTCCGCTTGGTTCAACTTCGGCGGCGCGACTTCCGTTCTTTCGCTTATCTCCGAAGTCACCAAATCGACTCACGTCAAATAGCTGTATGTAACTATCATGTACATATATACTGGAAAGTCACTTGCCTTCTGGATCAACTCAACTGCGACAGCAGCAAATCAGGTTTGAACACAGCTCAAGTGGAGAGAAAGTCGGTACATCCCAGAAAAACAACTGCTGACTAAGCACCAAGCTCCCGATGAGGGCATACTGTAAAGCGGTGGCAGAGATTTACCTTGGGGGTTTGATGTAAATGCCAAGCTTGTTTCCACACATTCCAGATCATCACCATTTGCCAGATTAAGCCTCATGTACATGATTCGTACTTGATCAAGGTATGAAAGGCATCCGCTGGACTCGGCTTGCAATTTGACCGGGATCATACCTCTCACAACTTGATCGGGAGACCGGGATACAGAGTGCGGATGACTGACGATAAGACTGAGGCCTGGAGCCCCCGTAGTGAGCCCGTTAGCGTTGTCGGGATCTTAGGAATCGCACCGGAATGCCTTGTCACCTGGACCAGGCTTCAAGACATGTGTGTGCGCCCATGTATCCTACCTCCCCATTCGCGGTACCTCCCCCCCTGCCTTGGGTTCTTCAGCAATATCCGGAGATGGGTGACAAGGAATCTATCAGTACTTAGTACTATGAAGCTAGGAGCCAAGTAAGCACGAACCGTCGTAGGGTTCCAGCAGAGCCTGTAGTTCGTCTGAGGTTTGATCTGGTGAAAACGGCTCGAAGGACCTGCCCGTAATCCTAGAGACAAAACCCTCGCCAAAGGTTTTGAAGACCCCATCGCTGTGAAGGATTGAATAGAGGTCTGCAGGACGATTCGGCTCAACTTCGTGAGGTCTTTCGAAAAGATCACCGTTTAGACCGCAGCCCTGAAGTCGAACCACAGCCTCTCACCCTTGTTAACTCCCTCCGTCCTTGTCTGACGATAAACACCCTTGACGACAGGGTCAAGCCCTGTATCCACGTAGTAAGAAATCCGAGTGGAAGGCAACAAAGACGTCAAACGTACTAAGGGCCTCCCGCACGTATCCTCCGAGGATGACAGTGGAATCATGAGTGTTACTGTGAGTGACCGTGACCACTCGGCCATACAAATATGTGGCACGTTTGTGCCCCTCCTTTATGGGACATTGAGCCCACTTGCTTGGCTCATTCGGTGGGAGATAGAAGTTGACGACGGCGCAAAGAGTGTACCACCGTCAATTCCCGAATGTTACCAGGGACGAAGGTGTATAACATACTTTGCGACAATTCGATGGAAGATGCGAAAATCACGCCCAAAATATCCTCGGCAACCTCGCCAATGGGAGGATGAAGTACGAGGAGTCGCTTTAGGAGGGCGTCAAGGTACCGGCTACTGTAACCCAGAATCAAGTTTGATATCGGTCCAATTAGCGAGTTAGCGAGCTATGAAATAAGAAGCGATTACGACAAAAAAAAATCGGGAACTGGATGGATTTGCTCACCCTGCCCTTGGCTTTGCTCAGACTGATTTTGATAAAGGGGAAAGGCGTTCAACGTGGTCCCTGGCTTCCCATCGCTGCGGAATCTTCAAAGACGTATCGGCCTCGAGAAAGATAAACCTGACTGGGAAAAAGGATATTAGCCGTAAACATGAACATGAGGCTGAATCCAGGAGAGCCTACGAGTATATATCCTTCAATATGTGGTACATTTGCTGTTCGTAATATATCCTATGGGGTTCGGTAGCGGTCTTCAGGGGCAATCCGGCCTGACAATCCAGGTCAGGCCTCCATTATAGCAAGGCAGAAGCGAGATAAACGGGCGATCTGAGTCGATGCCCAATGAACGAGGACAAGTCGGAGGACATCCTTCACAATATCGACAAAAGTTGGTCACTACATCGTTCAACTAGAACGATTTCTCCCGAAGAAGTTGCAGGGTCTTCTCGTAGAAGTGCTTCCCAATAACCTCCAGTTCTGTCTTTGGTACAAAAAGATCTTGAACAGACTTGGTGACAAGCTGCGTGGGTCATCAATTGTGATCAGGAAGCTTGGCGAAAGCTTGATATCCTCAATGTTCTTTGCGTACGTGGTTACCAACTTCTGCTCCACATAATCGCGAAGAGCTGCGTGCATAGCATTCGGATAGACGACCAGCTTCGTAATGGGCCGGATTGCAGGGGAATCAAGCGAATATTGGCCCGCATACCCATTTTTGTCTAGAATGTTGTCTATCGACCATGGATGCCCAGTAGGAGTGACGAGAAGAAAGTGCGTGCAAACAGACTCGGCATCGTAATGATCTGAGAGGGTTCGTGCAAGAACGCGGCCCAGTTGACCACCCCAAGCAGTATTTTCGGTGTTGCGATTGGCATCCACGAATGCCCACGTCGTGAGGTTGAAGGGTGTGAAATCGTAAGATAACGATCGCCTCGGACCGGTGCAATCACATCGACAAGAATGGCTCGGACCGTCGCGTCTAAGGGGGACGATGGATATACGTATTCCACTTCGTGAGGCAAAATGCGAAGTGTACTGACAAGGAGGACATAGGCCGGAACCTGGGATGACGCTCTTCGCTTCCTCAGCAGCCAAGCCTAGGATTTTGATAACGCGCAACACGCCAGGGACCCCACGGGCCTAAGGCGTATGATCAAACTGAGAAAAAAAAACTGCAAGATTCGAAGAAGGGAGGGTGCTGACTCTGAAAGTGCCAGCTGGGACTTTGGCTGCTCTCTGGAGAATGCGTGCCAAGTCATCATCAGAGTAAAGCTTCGTGTGAGGATCGCGTCGAAGGTTTGGAATCGAGGATTGGAGGCAGTCTACAGGCTTCGAATCGTCTCACAAATCGTTGATCTCTTCTTCACTGGGGGAATCAATATCAGCTGATGGGATGGGTTTGCCTCTTTGCCGGAACCAAAAAAGTGCGCTCAAAATGGTCTACAGTGTGCTATGGGGCCGAAAGGTGAGTGATATACATCGCTTCGAAATATCCACCACATACAGTATTGAAGTCGAATGGCTGGCCGTGGTTGAAAATACGTTGGAATGCATTTTCTGAAATATGTATACTAGAGACGCCGTATACTCATGCTGATGGAAATAAATGGATCCGTACCTACGTAAGCAGCGTCATCTGGTAGATTGTATTGAACTCCACCGAACACGAATCTCCCCGACCACGCTCAAGAAGGATGTCATCCGCTTGACGCCGCTCACTGGTGATATCGAGACTCCAGCTTAAAGCGTCTCTATGTGATTGACTGGATTAAATACACCGTTGTGTGCCAAGAATCGCCACGAGATAGTCGCTCAATGTAACATTGGCATCAAATGCAGAGTTGATGAGGCGTGCAGCCCTGGAAGATCTCCTCGTCTTGTTTCAACAATTTTTTTCCACTATCACCCAGTCTCCAGATCGGCGGTCCAAGAACCACGTTGATTGATGCTTAGCAGTATATCAGCGACGTACTGTTTAAAGAGATGTCATGATATATATAAAGAAGGTCAGGATGATGGTAATGCACGTTGTGATAGCGATCGAAGTAAACGATAAGCTGGATTCATTGAGTAAGTGTACGATCCCTCGGTGAAAAACAATCAATGTACCGTGGCAACGCCGGGGGGGAGACTAAGCAAACGATCTCAGCAAACACATCAGGCAGCAGCCTTCCGCGAACATCTTTGCAGTGAATCTTACGTTGATGAGCCTGAGTACTCCCATAGAGAATGCCTAGGCCAACATAGGAACACGGTTGATTGATGTTCCAATCGGTTCGGGTGGTTCGGAAGATACTATGAATGATGCCTGTCTATCGAATATTGTTCTTCAGTCGGAATGTCCAGGGAAGACAAGGGCAGGACTTACCGCGAAGTTGAAGAACAAGCACTGAGTCCGTCGGGGTGAGGGGAAAACTGATGGATAACTTGCATCATTGTGGCTCGACGTAGGAGAGCGCCAAAAATGAGACCGAGATCAGACAATTTGTCATCGGAGATTGAGCGGGTAGTCGAGCAGCTCGAATACGGAGTAAAGACGTTCCCAAGACTGGACAAACTGTTGCCGGAACCATCTGCGCTGCGAAATAGGAATCCCTGTCCCACATGTGTCAAGAGTGGATGAGGAAGATCAGGGTAGAAGGATAGACAGCTTTGTACTCTATATCGTTGATGACAGGACCGTTGGGTGAACAGGAGAGGAGAGTGAGAACATCTCCAAGGTGAAAATAATGCCGAGCGAAGAGGATCACTGGCTGTTAGAGTGTTTGACGAACAGTATCCTTTCTGTCATCAAGACCCTCGGTTAATCGAAGTTGGACGGCGATACCATCGAGGCTCGTGTTCTGATAACAACATGAACACAAGGATGCATCGACAATGGAATGTGTGCACGAACTATGATTTCAGGGGATGTGGCGGTGACAAATAGACCTCGCTGCACTTGCACACGGACAGCATCTATACCTTTGGAAACGAGCGAAGATGGGGATGCCTCATTGTAGTCGGAAGTGGTGGGGGGTAGTGGACTGAGGGGAGTATGGACAGCCTCGGCAGCTACTCCAATACTTGCGAGGGTAGAGTCGACGGCCTTGAGACTGGCTTGAATAGTCTCAACGGGGGAGTACGTATTCCAGTCATCGGAGGGAGTGAGGATTAGAAGATAGGAGTCCAGGATTGAATATCTCCACCTAGCCTGACATGACAGCGCGAAAGTCTTGGGAGACCCGATACGTATGAGAATTGAAGATACATGGGTCTTGCATGGCAGTGGAAAATGAAAATTACTGATTGCCGGCGCGTAGTCGACGTGGAGGATCCCATCCCGTATTATCAAGGGTTGGAACACGCCCCAGAAGCCAGTGCGCCGACATGAAAGGAATGGTCGCCTAGCCAATTTGCTTCTTCCGCTCCCACGCATTACAATGATCTGGGCAGCGCATTTCTATGTTGGGTACGTTATATATTCGATCTTTACGTAGGAAGTGACAACCCCCAGATCCAGTCAGTGAACACAATTGGAATTGACGCCCAGCAACTAGTGTAAGAGCGGCAGGTGGATGAGATATTGTAACCAGAACGCAAGAGAGAGTGGATCATCTTACGATGATTGTCATATCTGGCTGCGATCCAGGGTCTATATCAAGTTTAAATAGTGGCTGAAATACGCTAGTCTTCTCGTAACCGCAGTATGGTGAATTTGAGAGATCCGAGGGCGGGCACGATGCTTCCGCTGCAGCGGGCCGGTACAGCCTTTTGACCCGAGGCCTTCAATTCGTCTGATTCGTCTGAAAGCTCCCACGGATCTTTATCTCATCCGAGCATGAGCGTTCCGCCAACCTGCTATGGATACAGTGGCGATATGTCCGATTTGATTCATTCTCTCAGATAAAGGAGATTGGAGCAGAATGGGGAGTTTCTCCCCCTACCATTGATAGCCATGGAGCTGGAAAAACAGTACACTCGCGGAGGTACCTCGCCTGTGGCACTTGACAATACCTTGGGCGTGATCTTTGTTGGCATCATGGTGTCGGCTTCGTAGGAATCCCTTCATTATCCTGTCTCGTTCCTGCTCGCTTAGTTTGGCGACATCCTTTCAGATTATTCGGAATAGTGAGCAAGCATGGCTTGACGCCCTTAACAAGTCTCAATGCGTAATGCACACTTCGGAACAGTTGACAACGCAATGCTATTATTATGCTCTTCGCTTCAAGCAGGATCCTGGCTGGCTTAAATGCGTTGTTGCTGCACTTTGGTACGACCTGTCCGCCATGGACAGATTTTACCAATACCCACCGTTCCTTTTCTTCAAGGATCATCGACGCGATCCACCAGATTGCAGCCAGCGCCCTTATTTTCCAATACACTGTAGGCCTGATACTTGCGCTGTCGCGTGCGTACTCAATCCCTCTCTTTGAAGGTGCACCACTATGGCAATTTCGAATATCTTCCACGCAGCAGTTGGTAAGGCTTGTCGCACACAGTTTCCACCCCGTAGCTAATTGTCTTCTCCCAAGGCTCGTCTCGGTACGTCCAACTGATTTCCAAGTTTCGATGTGACGATCTCAAAGGGTGGTTGAACTCGGCGTCTATGGGCCATTCTAGGTCTGCATCATGCTACAGGTCAGAAGGTATTTTAATTCTGTGACATTACCGTGCATGCATTGAGATATCGTCATAGCCACTGCCAGCGTTTACAGTCCAAATGTATGTGCCCGCACTCCCGCAGCAACAAACTGGAATCTATCATGCCCGATCCTCACAGGTACTTTACGCGTCGTTTGTATCTCGGTGAGTCTGTCATATTTGTCTTTGTTTGAATCACCTCATGACCTTGGGCTTTGTCGCGCGTAGTCAACCCAAAGCTTTGGCCCCTAGCCGCGCTTACTGCGATACTTTCTCTTGTCGCTTTTGGTACGATGAGGAACCCATTTGAGAAAGGATATTTGTAACAAAATACTTCCTTATTTAAATAGCAGTGGGAGAAGGTAAGCCAGGTCTTTCATTTCCATCACTGGACGGCTGACATATAGAGACCTCCCAGCCTGCGCCGCCCTCACGTCCGTAGTGCTGGTTTCCCTTCCCGATCAGTCTTAATTTGTGACATGCTCGAATAGGTACACCCTCCCTTTCTTAGCAGAAGCTAAAAAGTACACGGTTCGTTATGGTCTCCTGACCGACTCACGCACCCTCCCGTCCTGAATTTTTGCAAACAGGGGCTTGTCACTCTGGGGCTTGTGACATGTGCTGTCTGTGACATTGCCGTCACTGTCCCCGTGGCTTGGGCACTATATTCCTCACGTACAGGATTCAAACAGTGCGTCATCTCTTTCTGACTTCCACTAACACCTCTTACGGACCCGTGAGGGATTGGTGATCCCCAGGACCAACATTCTCCTCGTGAGGGTAACTCTGTGGACTGTGTATACTGGTGCCTTGCCAGCGTTCGTTCCATCTCCATCAATGCACTTGGTAATTCACTGATTAAATCTTCGCCTTTACTCAGCTCTTTCGCTCTGCTAGATGCTATCACAGTTTGTTGACCTGGTCTCCTATGCAATTGGGCTTCTAATGCTGTATCCCCGTAGTTCATTGCCCAGAATCGGAGTCTAATTCACCTATCAGCCAATATTGGTACGCCTCCCTTCGTTGGACTCGGCCTTCTTCCTCTGATTAATTCTTGGAACACAGTACTCACTAAATTGTACAGGTGAGCATGACCAAAGAGCATAATCTCTGGGTAATTAATCGTGTTTACTCCACCGTATTTGAAACTAGCAACACATTGCTTGTTTTGTGAGATGCTCCCCTTGCTCTCCTTGATTCAGCACAGATAAATCTCTAATCAGTGAGAATATAATTTTAACAGCTTGAATCGAGCGGGGTACTCTCACTAAGGCAGGTGCCTTCCACTTGGCGGATAACATAGCGCCGCCCCATATGAGCCTGCCAGGGAAGCACACCCGGGTATCATCCAGCGAAACTGGACCTCGCCCTCTGCCATCATTGAAGAAACATGTTCGTCTGGCTTTTTTTCCCCTGCTTCGCTCACATGATGATGCATTCAAATTAATTCACCGGCTGGCCACCCAGGAGGATGGCCTGCATCAGATTTGGGTCTCCACACCCACTCACCACATGCACATAAGGGCCAGCCCGATTAGTCCAGGACCCCTTTGAATAGAGTCAGGCCAGTACTGTAGCAGGAGGAGGAATCTGGTTTGTATACCAGCGTCCGGCTGCCGGCAGGCGCGAGGCGGTACTAGTAGGTTGGTTGTTGGTTGAATTCTCGTTATATACTGTGTAGGCTCCTCAGGGCAAGAGCGTTCGACTACATGATGCTCTGTACTTGACATTATCTATCGTACTAGTAGTAATGTACATGCTTGTGTGTACTGTAGTAGGATTGTATTGTTATAATACCTGGCACTGCGAACTGACCATCGCTTTACATCATTCTCATCCCTATCCTTCATGTGCCCTCATGATTGCCACCTCGTCCAACGAATCGGCACTGGCCTCACTATCGAGCGAGGAAGATGATCGCAGTGCTTATGCTAGCTTTGGCACAGATACTAGTTATATTTCGACTCAAAGCAGAGAATTCATGAATGGTAGTTAAAAAAAGTCATCGGATGGCTCAATGCCATTGGCTCAATTGGTGTATCAGGCCGAGAAATTGGTCAAAATGCTTTCCTCTAGTGACGAATTCAACAAATTTCCACCCGGTAGTCCCAAGTGCAATCTGATGCTTGATCGCATCCTCGCGGCCATGCTCTCTAGTGCACGCGCTTGTGGCGGCGAAGGAGGCATGCGATACACTGCTTGTGCCATTTACGCTTGCTGTTACGAAGATAACGAGATGACTCTAAGGTATCTCCAATCTCTTGGGACCGCCTGGGTTTCTCATCTGCTCTTTGTTCGTAAGTAGACGTGTTTGCTGTACGACGTTGCTGTACGACGTGTGCTGAATCCTTGCAAAAGCCAAGGGAAACGGTTCTCACATAATAACACGAATGAATTCAACTCCCCCAGAGAACAAGCCACGCCGGCTTGGGATACAATAGCGACGGAACTGGAAGCCGGAACGCCAGAAAATGGCGAGGATAAGTTCAGGGATGCGGCAAGCACAATATTTAATTCACTTAAACGCGGGCGCACTCTAAATATCCTTGTCCAGGTGTTGAAACGCGGATGGGTATCAGGGTGTAGTAACTGGCGAACGTGATAAATCGCACCCGCTGTTTCCACCCAGTCAAAATCAGATCAAAATAAACACGGGTCATATCTTACGGCATGCCATTGCCCTAATACGATCGTGACGATCCGACAGCAGAACAGTTCGTCTCGCAGTCGTATCAAGTGGTTTCGCCTCTGATCAAGTGGTTCCGATTATATAGTCTAGATCAGCATTAGTAACGCTTGACATCCTTAGTCACTATGACTCACTTCCGGAGAAGTTCGTGGAGGAGATCCGTTCGATCATTGATGATCCATCGAATGGTATGACACTTGAATCTAATGCCCATTTTGGATTGGACGATTTTCGCTGGAGTCTTCGGGCGGTGGAAGAGTGAGTAGTTATTAATGATATTCCCCCCTTCGCTTAAATTCAACAAATTCGTCAGGTCCCGAACACATACAAGGTCATTTATCATGTGAAGGGACATGGACTCATACTACCGCACAACGAAGAGATTACTTTCGTGGATTCTAGTCCCAAATTCTCGCAGTCATCTTCCCCACCTCGCAAAAAAGCACCGAACTACCTGATCTGGCAATGCGGACGACGAGGCACAGAATGTTGAGCAAGGCATTCCTTTGCCACACCCACTCTTCTTTCGTACCCATGACGCACTTGCTAGAGTTTTGCACGTGAGTGGGGCAGCTGAAACCATAGACTTGGTTCAGAGTTGATAAAGGGAAACCCGTCTGGTCGGCGCAGACTTCGAGGATATGTGGACACATGAAATGCTGCGGAAGAACGTTGTCTCCATGCAACAAATGAAGGTCCACTAGGTGCGAGTCTGTTGCGTGTGATACATACTATTGCAAATCCGAGCATGTACTTGAACCAGCCTTTGGAGCGACATGGCGAAACTTATCTCCCCATGATCCTTTTGTGCCTCAATCACCCAACTTCATAATGTTCATTGTACACAAATTCAGGAATTCAATTGAGAGCCCACTCTGCAGTTCAGCCTTAGCCATAGACGTAACTCTAAATAGCATCCCTTGGAGGGTTAGGGTTAGAAGGATTCAAGGATAAAAAGAAGAAAAAAAAAAAAAAAATCGAAAAACCCTTCACAACGCTTGCTGCGAGTGCAGTAGCAAGGTCATGGCACTCAAGGCCGTGCAAGCAGAGGACTAAGAGCTGGGTGTCAAAAATACAATAACCTTTTAAGACCCCGGTGGGGTCGTTTAAGTGGTTAAACTTAAAAGAACAGATACTACACTTGATCTAAGCCAAAAGGCCCGAGTGGTGAGGAGCCAAGATGGGGCACAGGTAGCTTATAAGGCAGCGAAAATGTCTGTGCGCAGGTTGGGGCACATCGCTAGCGTGACACTCTTGATGTTGCACTCGCACAGCTGCATTTCCGGTTTTCCTTGTGCACCGCGGGCCCGTAAGTTTCAAGTATTCACATTGCGCTCATAACCAATATCGATCTTTGTTTGTACTGCTGTTGCTGGCCGCCTCCTCCTTCTCCGTGCAAATCCGTGTAAAATTCAGGCGTCATCCCAGCCTTGCGACGATCCGACTCGTTGAATGGTCCCTTGATAGCGCCATTGAAGTGCAGCCGCACCTGTTCGCGAAAAGTGGCAACGGGATCCACACCTTCCGCTTCACACACCCATGAAAGCCACCTATGGCCCGCCGTCACATGCTGCATCATGATTCACAACCGTTTATGATTCACTCCTTCACAACCAAAAGCAGGACCGGGGACGCACCGTTATCTCATCGTGGTGTATGATCTCAAGAATTTTCACACTATCCAAATCTCCGGCTGCACGGAATTTCGCGACAGTCGCCGGGTTCACATCCAATCCTCGCGCTTCGTGGACGAGGTGGATGATGCATAAGCGTGCTGAAAGAGAATGGGCCGTCTCCCGCCCCGCTTCCCATAATCCCGCATGAACGGAGTGTGCCCCGTAGAAGGATCCTAATTCTTCAAGACGTCGTCGCAGAAGACCGAAATGTCTGCAGCATCACGCTTGTCAGGAAATCAATTAGGTCGGCCAGGAAGGAAGGTTCGCGCCCACTTGGCTTCGTCTTCGGCTACTTTCGTCCAGTCGGAGAAGAATTGTTGAGGCAAAGGACGCCCATTGATTTTGATATTCCCAAAGCGCGCTATAATATCCCACCTAGAACTTGCATGAACAAGGATGCACCATTTATATCACGAGCGCATGCTAACGCGAGATCCAAACTGTAAAACGAGTCGGTTGGGGTCAAAACCTTATAATAAGACAGGACGCCTTGTAGCAGGAACTCACGCCCACTGCTCGATATTGGCTAATGCATGCAGTATCGCGATGCGATTTTTGAGGCTCCCCGCCTTGCCCCGTTTAAGCACCTTCCCAGGGGCAACTACCATTAGATCAGGTTCGCGAGGTGGGACTTCTGGAGGCACTGGAGGATCCGACAAGGATCTTCCAATCGATTTCAACTTTCCGGTGCGGAAGCTTCGGATGGCTTGTCGTGTGCGTTCAACCTGTGCCAAAACGTTCAGGCTCTGGCACCACAGGGGGGCGTGGAGGACCTCGATACCTTTAACTCTGGACTGGCAGTATTCAAAATGACCACGGACCAGCCAAGCAGTGTCGTTGGTTCAGTGAATTCAGCATCGGGGAGAGAGAGATTCTTGAGTTGCGGTAGTCCCACATTTTCCCGATCTTGGGATTTAGGGTTGGGAGGGTCCGCGAAGTCTAAGAAGCGTAAATACGTGCTTATCAATTGCTCGACAAATAGAGTTACCTTCCGAAACTGGTCTTAATTCGACCACTTCCCATTGCCCAGGACCAGGAACCTCGACCCAAATATGTTTCTCGGAAGAACCGTCCTTTGGTAGCGAGGACCTGATGTGTACTGCATACGTACATGCCCGGAGCCCAGTCTCGCTCTTTCCCGTCTTCAGATCGAAATCGTACCGATGCCATGGGCAAACTGCATTTAGGCAAAAGAATAAATCCGTGTTCATGACTCGAGAAGGATCGGTTCCAGGAACCAATACTGACCAGCCACAACAGAATCAGCCCCACACTCTTCGATATCGGCATGGGATAACTCGGCACCGAGATGCGGGCAGGTGGACTCCATCACGTATAGCTGATCATCTTCTCTGTCTTCCTTATTGACAGCATGGTCAACTGCTCCAGAGGCCGAGAGCGAAGCGTCTAGTCCATCCGTGCTCGTCAAGACAGATAACCGAAATAAAAGTAATGAGTGATAGTCCGAGGGTCTTTCCACAGAGCGTAATGTAAACCGAAACCTCGTATGTGAGAGAAGCGAGGTGAGTGTCCCTAGGCTGTCAAGAGTTCAGCCAAGGCTGGTGAGCCAGACTCCCTCTCATCTCACCACACAAACCGGTCGCCAAGAGATTTAGAGGCAGTACACATCTGTTTGTTGAAGTATTTCAAACACTGCTTGAAATTCGCGGTCGCACCGGACTGCTACCCAATCGAGGGGTGGTTATCTCTGGCTAGGAGTCGTAGGTGGAATTTATCTCGACGACGCGGATGATTTGTAACCAGATCAATTCAGCTTTTTACAAGTAATTATTGTAATTTCCGTCCGTCATCTTCGAAAACGTCGAAAAGTATGAACTAGTGAAGTCGTCGCTACAATATTCTTACTTAATCCAACATGCTGAGTCTCCACTGGTGCGGGAGTGCGAAATTGTCAAAGGCAATTGGCACGTGAGCACCCAGCACCCGGCCCGACTGTGCGGGCGGGCGGGATCGGGATCGGTGGGCGGGACTCACGATTTAGCACCGGTGGGGACTATTATTAGCAAGCTCGGTGAGGGAGGGAAAAAGAAAAGATGGATGTGTCTCCCCCTGGCTCCAGGCCGCAAGAGCAGAGACGAAAGTCGAAGAAGTGGCGGAAGCAAGCTCCGGCTGTCTCCGCTCCCCCCTTCACTAGTCAGCGTATGCAGCACTCGTGCCTCGCACCGCACCGCAGTTCTAGATATCCGGATGTAGAGAGAGCCTTGGACACAACAAACTCCAGCGGCGTGCTTGCGGGCAGGCTTACAAGACACAGTCGCTACAGAGCGATCTGTGCCTTCAACTGACCAATGCACCCTCAGAATGTGCTGGACCCAGTCGGGAACCATGAGCAGTAGTGTCACTCTGAGCATGGGGACTATGTATCAAGAATTGCCCATGGGAGAGTTTTTTCCCAAACACTGTGGTGGGGATACTCACCCGTGTTCACCGTGTACATGTTCCCCTGCAAGGGTGGGAAAAAACTTACCCAGCTCCATAGACACTTCTTGATCCCTCTGTGGTCTCTGTGGCTTCGGTAGTGCCCACTGCCCAGACATTTACATGGGCTGGAAGCCAAACCAAAACAAAAACAATGGCCTACCCTTCACTTTGTCTACCGGCTTAGTCGGCACTCAAGCATTTCGAGGCTTGGAATCGAGGTAGGTAATTATCCCCTTTCGCCTGTCTACAATCCACGCAAAGTGAAGTTTCCAATCGTGTCAACAGTCCAATCACCCCATGGGCGGCCATACACCTGAGGCCTAGGCCCTGCTACAGGGTCTCCGTCATGACATACATACAGACGCACGCTCCTGCTTGTTCGAGGGGTGGTTATCTTTAGATGTCGCTAGGTGTAGGTGGAACAACTTTGAACTACTACCCTGCTCGAACAAAAGAGTAGGGATAAGCCTCATGGATCTATCTATGCCTCAGCACCTGGTTTAACATGGGTTGCAATGGGAGATTGGTCTCGAAAGTCTGCACGTAATCAGGGTAGAGAAGAGGAGAAAAGCACCTAATAAGATTAGCATGGTCAAAAACGAAGGGGGGAAGAGCTAGTGAGGGGATGCTAGTTTTTGGGGGATGAACCGAAAAGAAAAGATATGGAGACAGTAAAAAAAATTAAATGAACGAACAGGGTGCCGACACAGCCATCCGAGACAGAAAACACAGCGATATCACTGAAAGCACGAGAAGCGAAATGTAGCGAAATGAGGCATTACACTTACAGTACACTCCAGGAGACCACAAGCAGAAAACACAAACGAATAATGTCAATGTGCGCTCACTTCTGCGACGCACATCCACACCTTCTACTACTCAGCCGCAAGCAAGGGATGGACATCCACAAGGCATTATTGGGGCTCATGCATAAACATTCATAATGCAACATCCACACCCAGGACGGCCAAGGCCCACACGAGCTCTCGTCTCGCCGTACTCAGATCATCGTAATCCAAGGCAGACATAGCGAACTTGGCATGTTTTTTCGCGCGCGCGTTGTCCTCGGGTGCAATTGAATCAGGAAGAGTGGGAAGACGGGGATAGGGCGTTGGAGGATAAAAGGGTGCTAAGGGCACAGGTGGCAGGCCTGGATTTGGGTGTATGGGGCCCTGTAGAGAGGTGGAATTAGAAGCACGATCGGTGGGGACAGATGGGAAATCTAAGTGCGCAGTCCGAGGCGGAGGTGGAATCTCGGGGAGAATCGCTGAGATAGGAGGAATTGGAGCGGTGCCTTGTCGTGGAGAGGGACTGGGTGCGCTAGGCAGAGTTGGACGGTTTGCTCGCGGGTTGGCGGAGGTAAGCCCGTTCACGTTTCCGAGTCCGTTCCCGGTTCCCGGGCGCGCCTGAAGTCCACCTGAGGCTGACCCTGAAGATGTCGAGCCGTTGGGAACACTGGGAATCGGAGGGGGTGGGAGACGCGCAGTGGCTGCTGGTGTGATCTCTGCGCTGGACCCTGCTACCAGAGACGATCCAGTATGAATGTTGGCCGCACCATTAGGGAGTACATACGACATGGATGGACGGTGCTCGACGTGATCCTGATCACGCCAAGGCTGAGAGGGCTGGGACATCCCAACAGTAACAGTTACGCGGAAGTATCGTCTGAAGCATCAGAGTCTGTTGAAGGTGGCAGGGGAATATCTGCAACACTAGAAGGACTGGGGGGTGGCGAAGAACTAGCAATCGATGATAATCCGCCAACGACGGAAGGAGTAAAATGGACTCTCTTGTTTGTTGATGCGGAACTCGTGGACGGCAGAGGTCCAAGCGCGTCACTGGCTTCATTCGTGTCCCCTGCATTTGAGGGTAGGGTGTTACTATTAAGGCGAGTTTGCGCCTCTGTCACCGCTGAAACGGTAGGTTGCCGGGAGAGGGGTAGCTTGATACGAAGATTCTCGATGCTGTCTGGCTCGTCGGACCATGTTGTTGCGCCTAAGCTACTCGAACGAGAAGGGGCATCTCCCCTTATGGCGGCCGTACTGCTCCAGCTATCCACTCTCTCATTCTTGGAGTGAATGACCGAAGTGCTGGGACGCGCCTGGACAGGGGTCTTGATGTCGTAAGCATCCACGTCCCCATCATCATGATCAACTTCTTGGACTTCGTATTGCTGCCGGGGCTCCGGAATGAAGGGTGCACCACCTAACCGACGATCGGCGGGGGACGGAGAGACAGCTCGTCCCGAAAACCCGCCTGTACTGCCACGCCCGATCATAGTCACAGCTGGGGCTCCTGTTTCAGGAGTGCTAGTCGATGACACCCACCGGGGTTCATCGTTTCCGGGGGTTGCGGTGCTGCTCCAACCCCCCGGAGTAAGATTGGGAGGGCTACGATTAGAGGATTTAGTGGTTGGAGTAGGTGTATGGGGATATCATTACTATCGTGGGTATTATTATGAGCCGCGGTCGTCCGTTCAGGAGACACACTTGGGGGGGAAACGTTATGTAAAGGCACAGTCCGGGATGGAGGGGAGGAGATTGGGGTGAGGTCACTGGGAGAGGGGAGCGGCTGAGGACGAGAATTAGGTGAGGAGGGTAGGGGTAGGAGGCTTGCGCGAATAGGAGAAGCTGAGATGGATGGAGGAATCGATCCAAAGACGGACAACGATTCGTGTTGCTGAGACGGGGAGACCGCGCCGGAGGCTGAAGGCTGCATGTCCCGGAAAGAGGAGCCAGCTGGTCCAGGAGTGGGTTGACGACCTTCTCGAAACGCCTTTGCTATATCTGCAGCTTTCCATTTTGAATAACGTATTTTCTCTTCGTTCTGCCCGCGAAGGAATGGTATTAGGCGCGGAATCGTGAACAGGGAAAGTGGATGCACACCTCTGATTGATCACCAACGTCAAAGATGGTGAGGAGCTCGAGAAAGTTGGCAGCGGCGAGAAACTTTTTAGCGGTGGACCTGGAGGCTTTTCCCTTTCTGTCCTCGTTGTCGGCGAGATTAAAGACTTTAAGAGCAAAGCTAGAAGTGGACCTGCTGAATACGTGGACATGCAGCAGGCGTGAGGCCGGCTTACTTTTCGATGTAGGCACTGCCTGCTTCATCTGTGGCAATGGCATCGTTGGATTTAAGCTCCTGTTTTAACTGTCCGGGGCGACGGGTTGCTGTGAGGAGCAGAGAGAGGAGGGGAGAGATGGATTAACCTTTTCAAGAGTGTCCATGAGATCGAATAAGAATGGTCTGCATTCCTTGCCTCCTTTAGCTGCAACGCCATGTTTTGCGGAAAAATAGAGGCCTGGAAGAGGGAACGATGGTAAATGAGGGATCAAGGCGGGGGCCCGGGGAGACTGACACCAATAGCACATGATAGGATCTTTGGTCTTGAGCTCGAGGGCGCGTTGAACATACGGAGAGAGATGTGTTAGGGGTTGAGGCAACTCTGGAAGGGTGAACGACTGGGAAATGGGGAGGACCATGGCTGCGAGCGGGTAGATTAGCGCTTGTTCAAAGTATATCTGATTATCGAGCGCTCCCTCTGGGACGACGCGAACGTGGAGAGAGAGTGAATTTTCTATTTACTGGGAGTGGTGCGGGTCTTGTTTAGGTCCAACCCTGCACCCACAGAGGTCCTCGTCGGAATTTGCCGCGGCCTAGCCCGCGGGGATTGCCGTACCCGTTGCTATTGTCAAATAATCATACTGAGACAAAGGCTGGATCATCGGCATGGACTTCATGGCCGGGGAGGTTGGAGACCACTGCTGCCTAGATACCGAGGTGGTTTTCAGCGTGCGAAGGACGAAGAATCCTGCACGAAACAAAAAAAACATTAGCATCAGGCATCAATTTATTCGGTTTTTGTATATAAAGGCCATATCAGCAAATCTTCGTGTCATCTGGTTCCCTTTTTTCTCTTCCTCCTTTAAAGGACTCCTTATCATTCTCTTGACTTAACGCCACTACTCCACTACCAACGATGCATTTTCTTTCCATTACTCTCCTTACTGCCGCCCTCAGTGCGCTCTCCGCATCTGCGGAGTGCTCTAGTTCTCAATTCTCCTGTATGACCATTCTTCTACCGACTGCTGAACATCAAAGGCTGACGCGTGTTTTCAGGGAATAAGAATACGGATATCTGTCTGCCATTCGGCCACCCGTCGACTGTGATTTCGCCGCCGTAAGTCTCTAGCGCCTCATTTCATCCGCGTGTCCTCACGGCGGAGCAGGAGCGGGAAGAGCTGCCCTCCTGAGGAGTGGTACTGGCATCCGCAATCCTCGTGCTGCGTCCCTACTAAGCCGAACCCGCCGCCACCACGCTGCGGTGATGGGCTTTGGGACGAGTTCAGCCAATGCTGCAACTCGGGAGGCAACCCCCCACCTCCTGTACCCACACATCGTTGGGGTCACGGTGGCAAGGACAAAGACGGTGGCAAGGACAAAGGGGGCGATGACACCTGGTGGAAGCGTCACGATGGATTGAGCAAGGGTGACAAGCGCCGCGCTGCCCAGAAGAGCCGTACTTCGCGAAACTGATCGTTTGGATGGTGCCTTGGTCTCCAGGTGTGTCTCCTATCTTGAGCCGTTGTGCGGTCCTTTTTTTTTTTATTCTTAGTCGAATGTCCGACCCTTAGTTGCGATCAATTTCTCACAGACGAACGTGCTACCGTAGATTCGCCCTTTTGCTCTTTCTACATTCTTTTTTCTTGACTCCCCTTCCCCTGCCTCCCTCCCCGACTGTGACCCGTTTGGACTATCTCATGTTGCGGACAATGTTCATTACTTATTTGTCAAGTTTTCACCACATCTGTGGATCTCTCCTTTATTTGTGGGTTTTCAATTAATGTTTTTACGCTAGTATTCAATTACACTGCCTTCCTGAAACTCAGGGTTTCCGGTTCGGTTTGAATTCCGCCTTAAAAACAAATTGCGCGTGCCACTTGCATGCCGTTTTGAGCCTCTGCCTCGGCGCCGTTGTGTAAAGGGCTCGTCCCAGGGCTAGAGACGATGATCCGCCCAGCCACTCCGACGAAAACGAGGTACGTAGGGCATCGTAACAGTCGTACGTAGTTTCCCGCATCAGAGCTTCTAGAATCCAACAACCCCGGCTTCGTGCCGGGAGCTATTTGCAACACCCCAACAACATGCGCACAGCCGATCCCACCGGACCAACTCGAGGCCGCTCGTGACGAATAGAAGCTCGTGGACACGCACCTCTACAACCCACACGCACCACCAACATGCACCACTGCTTCAATTTCGCAGGTTACACACGCACATCACAAGCCACGGTAATGATCGGGAAACCCAAGACAACGACCGCGTGTTCAAGTTGCTATGCGGGAAGGGGCCAACTTGGGATTGAGAAAAACGAGGCAATACTGTATCCATCTTAAGTCTAACAAACCAGTCACGTCATATCCAGGCTCTTAGTGCTACGAAAGCTATGAATAACATCACATTTTGGGGGGTTGTTAACAATATTAGGGTGTCCGGGGGGAAGAAGGGGGTAGGCGAGAGGGGGGACAATGCCAAATTAGTGGTCCGATTGATGTCAGAAACCTGAAATACTCTCGCATTTTGTTACTTTTGTAGGTGTCACGCCCAATTCGACCCCCATTGTTGTGTTAACTTGCTTGAGTGTCACGTTGCACGGCCGCGATACAGTACCGACGACGAACAGAACATTACATAATGGGTGTGCGCAACTCGGCTCCGATCGAGGGAGAGCACCTCTCGGGGCGCAGGCGCCTTCGACTCTTCGAGTGTTGCCCGAGCCCCCGTTACGGAATCGTCACCTTGGCCCTGTTACCAAGTTGATGTGGCTCACTGCCATGACATTTGTAGGAAGATGGTCCGCATACATAATACTTATTAGCTCATTCGACAAATTCCTGTTCCAGGTTTGATAAAATATCACGTGATATTTTGTTTTTTGCTTCCGCCCAGTTCGTCGTGACGTCTGACACACGAGTTGGTACGACCTGAGATCCAGAATCAGATTCTTGCGGAGCTCCGACTACGATAGCAAGCTCTGGTCCATCCTCATGCAGCCATGATCTATACGCACCGCGGCCCTCTGATCAAGATCCAGCTGTGCAAAAGCTCCAATCCCTCACAGCATAATAAAGTGAAGAACTGCTATTGACACTATCATGGAAAGTGTTCTATCAGGTGTCTCTGGATCCAATACACCTATAACGGATGATGAAACAGGGGATGACAGCCAAAGACTTGGACTACAAGTCAGAACACATCAACATTCCCGATCCAGCAGCAGACAAGCCTGTCCCAGGAGCCATTTGAAGGCGGTCGTGGGAGGCAGATAAAGAAACCTAATCGGCATCAAAATGATATGGAATGGTGGTCGAGAGCCCGGCGGGACTAGAAATGCTTTTTTTTTCTCGTGTAAATTCATGGCAGAGGCCCCCGTAGTATACTACACACAAACTGGCCACAAGGACCGAAAAAATGCGACAACTGGCAAAATTACCCCCCGGGACAAATTTTTCGCGTGACAGCCCCCACATTTCCACCCTGCTGTGACGCGTGACACGAACCTACGGTCAAAAGCCTAATTTCGGCAGAAACTATTCAATCAAGATGTGCGACAGGGCCACGGATTCTGCGGCCTCGTTGCTCTCGCTCAGTCGGGCGTTCAATGTACATTCTTCACAGTTGACAGATCCGGAATGTGATGACCGGGTGCTTTCGTTGCCTTTTTTTTTTTCAGACAGAGTCGTGGCGTTCGGAACCTTCGGAAGATGTGGATGATCATCAGCACAAAATTAGTATTATGGTGCGGAATCTTCATTGGATGAGGGAAACTAGAACAAGCCAAGATATAGATCCCCAAGGGCTCATTCGACTCTAGAATCCATCCCCTTCGATAGCCATAGGCCCATCAGCCTACAATAAACGATCAGTGGGCGAAAAGGCTGTGGAAATAATACAAGGCCAAACGCCAAAATACTCACTACGGCATTGTATGACTCCTGCACCACTCCTTATGCGACTTCCAATCCTGCTGCTGATGCGTTCTCCCACAATACCATGCCCCCTTACACGCACTGCAAATCATGTCTCCAGCATTAGAGCACCGCTCGCATGATTTCAGCCTCGTCACCCGGGCGAACAGAGGGCCCAACACCCTCGAATAAAGCGTCGTCGGCTGCCTGATCCAATCCTCCGAAAATCCGAAGTGGGCGATGATAGCGCTCTGTGCCGAGGGTGCTTCGCCGAGTCTCGCGGAGCGTAACAATTGGCGCGCTTCGTCGGTCAGCGGATAGGGCAAGGCGAACTTATTGACGTTGTAGTGCAGGACTATGGGCATGGGGTCAGGCGACCGCCGAGCGCAGAACAAGCTCCCCATAAACAAATCCTGGTGTTCCTGCGCGAGCGAGTACGCGCCGGGGATCGATGTCGGGACGAGACAAATGGCCAACGATGGACCTTTCAAATGAGGAGCCCCTTCGACCTGGGTAATATGCCCCGTCCCCTTGTCGACGAGAACGGTACCATATTTCATTGGCGTCGGGAAATCAAGTATGGTTAACGCTATGCGCCGCCACTCGACAAATGAGGCAAAAAACTTCCGCAAGTCATCCATCCATGCCTCGTGGCCAAAGGTCGATGCAGCCGGGAGGACGTAGTGCGAACCCCGTAGCACAACTACCCCAAGAGAACAAGGCACCGCACCAACTCCCGACTCGAAACGAGAAATCTCTGCAAAGGATGGACGACAATGAGCACCTGCGCCAGGGCCTCCGGTCACCCACTCGACTATAGGAATGAACGTATTCAGATCGAGAAAGTTTGGAGAGTGCGACAAGGTGGTGCGTCCGGTAGTCGGACAATGCATGACAACCACACTGCACGAGGCAACCGAGTCCGTTCCTACGCCATTCCCGGGACTCGAACTATCCATTCGCCCATATCCATACTGCCCTATGCGAGCATACGGGGCTTTGAACCTCCAAACGCGCCCATCGGATCCCGGTTCGAGGTCGTCGCGCGACAACCGGAGAGTCTCAACTTCGAGAGGCATCTCCTCTGCGTCTGAAACCAGGCAACCATCCGACTACCGCTACTTATACGAACTGTGTACATGGGGCACACACGCACCCTGCGTTCACACCATATCGACGATCGATTTTCAAAGGCATTTCCGGTTCGGGTTCTGAAAGTACAAAGGCGAGCATCAGGCTGAATATCGGTTAGCGAAGCCAACCACGCTTTCAGTTACGGATTAGGAACGCCGGATAAAGCTGGGAAGCCTTGACCCCGGAATGAGGCAAGCAGACACATGTGAGATCTTTTCCCTGCCCTCTTGCCCTCATACCAGAATGTATCGATATGGAGCTGAGCGTAAAGAAGGACGAGGCTGGGCAACCACGGGACGGGGGGGGGGTTCCTGCGAGGTCAGGGTGCATCATAAGTTGTAGTAAGAGCCAGAGGAAAGGAGAGTGGTTGAGATCCACCGCAGGTCGGAGGTTCCTATGTAAATGATGAAAAAAGCCGAGACAGGAAAGTCCAGTTCTTATCATAAATAAATAATAATGCACCATCCAAAGACAAGCTTGCATCTCAAATCACAGTCTAATTGACAGAAGGGTAGCGTATAGTGCGTGTATCGGCAACTAGGCCTTAGAGCTGTTTCAGATCGAGCGTGGCGCAGATTGCCGATCCTAGGTCGTAGGCTTGAAGACCCTTCCCACCACCTGCGGGGTTAAACCCGCGGGATTCGTTGCGGGACCACCAAACCCAGCACATGGCCCAGTAGATATTTTAAAAATAAGGCCGAACTTGAGTATAAAGTAAAGCCTTCATACGCCATTTAATCAAGCCCCAAACACATACACGGGCACAGGTACACTAAAAACCATCACACAGCCAGGCGCCTGTGTGAGAGAAAAGCCATAATACTTGGGGGCTTATCTTACAGAGAAATCACCCCTGTTCCGTAGTGGCATTATCCATTTGGGGTCAAAACCCATGCAACAGCCTAGCCAGTCCCCAGATCTCCCAGTAAATGTTTTTGTGTTCTCTGTAATAAAAGCAGATATAGACAAGTGGTTTTGTTCTACCGGGTTTGCCAAACGAGTCCGAGGCACGAGCAACTCGTTTAAAGGCCAGATAAGCGCAAATAAAGCCAACTGATGAATGATTATGTAATACAATCACGAACGCTTCGAAATAAGCTTTCATCATCTCGCTCCCCTCTCCTCGCAAGCTTGCTTGTACGCGCGCTGTACGGCCAAGCAACACGTAAATTCCCACCCACCCACCTTCCCTTTTGTCGACCAAAACATTGCGCCTGAGTTTGGGTGGCATAGTCTTGCCTCTCAGTTTCTCATGCGCTCCAAAGTTGCCTTAGCGGTTCCCAGAGTAAGGGGGTGTTGGAGCGAGGAATTACGGAAATGACCGGGCGCGCTGACGGAGACAAGCGCGACCCCGTGAGGCTATGCCGACGGCCTCGCCATTCGTTATTCGCCAATCTACTGTTTGGATCTTATAGCTGGGTTTCACCGGCGATCTTTTACCCTTTGCTTTCTTGCCGCCATCATTGACAATTGGACTTTTACTTCATGTTTTACCCCATTTTATGTGTTTCTGTGCCTCATGTAAATAGTATAAAAGACGGGCTTGAGCCCACAAAAATCCTAAGGTCTTGTCTTGTGTTCTTCCTGCCGCCGCTTATTTCACTTGAATCCTCGAGTCTCGCCGATCTGAATTCGTTCTCATCTGCTTAGTAATCAGGGGGAAATTCTACTCGAACGCCGTAACTCTCACAAGGGGGCTGCAGCTACCTGCTAGCTCCCTTTCTCCATTCCATGCTCTCGCCCTGGGAATGCGATTGATCACATAATCTCAGACCGCTTCGGCAACTTCCACCCACTGGCGCAAGACGAGACCTAGGATTGGTCAAGTCTTGCGCGAATTCCAGCACAGATTGCTAAAATCCCAATCCAACCCCTTATCGGGCTGGAATTCTAGTTTGTGCATATTTAGCTTATCTGGCACTGAGCTTGCCTTTGAAATCCCCAGGACCTGGTTATCCTGATTGGATCTCGGAAATGTTCTTGATATATGAAAGGCCGGGTCCCTTCGCTCTGAAAGGTTTAGACCAGTGGCACCACTAGGTAAATAATTGATGAATTGGATTGTGCCTCAGTCAATTGACATCCCAAATTGGGTGTTCCTAGACTAGGAACATTCCACTTACGCGCTGGATCCATCCAAGACATGTTATCTCATTTCGGCTCCCAAGTTCATGGAAAATTCTTGTCACACCATACTAATGGTCTCAGTTCGCCGGACCCGACGACCTGTGTGCCTGTGAGGTCCAAGTTCAATTCACACTGATTGGGTCTGAAGGTGGATAAGGTGGATCTCGGCCCCCACCTCATCTGAAGCCTTCTTTTATTCATAGTTGAGAGTGGTCTGTGATAACCTATGGGAGGGTTCAGTTCGGACGACGCGTTTTTTGTGCCACTGACCGAATGGATCGTCCAATGCATTATATAGGCAGCTGGCCCTGGAAAATCCGCAGATGCGAGATTCACCCGAGACATGGTGTACATGACACGGGAGAACCACAAGAGGGGTGGGACGACGACATTACATCAATCTCTCCCAAGTTATCATTATCATCGAGAACATTTATGCTCTAAATGTGGTGGGCGCAAGATTGCGGAAATTTCACTCGGCGGTTTTTAGAGTGCGTACTACTGCTGTGTGTAATTATGATGTACCTTTCGGAGTCGTGTTCTCTGCAATTTTGGTGGGGTGCGACGCCTACCCTTTCCCATTGCCTCTCCCCATAGCCGATTTCGAACCCATCGTTGAGGGATCATTTGGGCCGAACCGGACCCAAATCCTCCTCGCGCACACCTCCGATCCGAATCCTTCTAGCTTGCCGTACGCGACTTGGACCCCTCTTGAGCAGAGTCGTAGTGTCCATGCTCTCCTAATTTGGTCTTTCTGGAGGCGAAGCTCCAGACGGCGGCTACTTCCCTACGTTCTGGGGCGACGAGGTTCTGTATGATTGGCAAATCTACAGTGTCCTTTAAATCGAATTATGCAGCTTCGCCTTCTCGTTTCGGATTGGACACGTTGGATACGGTTCTCATTGTTCCTGAGACTATAAGCACCATGATCCTTTGTTGGAGGAGTGCCTTACGTTCCTCGATTGTGGGTGTCTCTCGGCTCCATGTGGCTGCGAATATGCAGCGCGCAAATAGGACTCCATGACTCTGGCTATGTCGATTAATTCGCGATATTGTCGACGCTGCGTCACTTTTTGTTTCCTCGCCACGTTCTTCCTCTCTTTGATATTCAAGAGTGTGGGCTGAAACTTCCCGCTTGCCAAAGACGATTTGTGCGGTCCGCAGCTTGTCTTCCCGACGTTCGCGGGCACTGTGAGGATAGTGCATCGCAGATAGTCTACAGTGGGGCACGTAATGGCCGTTTTGCCATTGAGTGTATCATACTGTCGCACGACATTTGTACGCGACCTAGGACGTATGCATGATTTCCTTTGGGTAGTATACATGGTTCTTCTTTTCATCTTCCGATGCTAAGCTCCATATTCTCTTCTCCTTCATCCTTCTTTTCCTTCCTCATGAGTTCGATTGAAACCTGTCTTCATACCTTGAGCATACACAAACCAACTTGATGGAAAATATCCACATGACGACCGGCTTCAGAGTCGGGATTGGCGCTTGTCGCCGCTACCCGATCCATTCTCGTGCCAGACGTTCGGGGCGGCTAGATGAGGCGTGGATTTTTACATGTGAGGTTAAATAGTGCTAGTGTGAGGGGCGAAGGGACCTAACGGGCTTCTTTATCACATATCCAACGCGCAGCCGTGTAATTGAACAGAGAAGGATCATCCGACATTATCGAGCGGGTAGGACCTCGCAAAGTCACTGCACGATGATGCCACAGACCCCGAAGGGGCAGAGGAAACAACCTCATCCCCCAATCCTCTAATTGTAAGCAAGACCGGGAATAGTATCACGTATATGTTACCGGCGGAATTTGACTCTCACCAAACACATTCAAACACAGCAATATAAATGGCGCGTCTTATGTCAACTCCGTGTTCATCTCATCAAAAAAAAACGCTTACCACGAGTCGACATCATTAGAGTGTTTCACGATAGAGCTCAAATGAACCAAAAACAGCTTTGAGGCCAACTGAATTGGTTTTGTGTTGTTTTTGGTACCATTTTTGTACCATTTTTGTTATCGTGGAAGACCCTATTATCCACCCCTAGCTCTTCGCCTTATCAAACAGCTTCTCTCACGTGTTCGACAGAGACTGTCGCTGGGTGACTCCTCACTCCCTTTCAATGTTCACGCTCGCTGTTCTTCTCGCCACGCTCGCAAGTGCATATGCCCTGTCTGCATTCACCCACTCATTTTCCATACCCAAAATCATTGGCAAGAACGAGTGGAATCCCAGCTTTTCATTCACCCACGGTGATCTTCACGCAGAATCCGATAGCGCTGGCAGAAACTCTCTCCCGCCAATCTATGCACAATGCACAACTCCCGATACTGTCGCACTGGCCTTCGGTGGTGGGCCATACGACTTCATGTACAATATTTCTGATACTCTGACCGCTAACGGCGCTAAAGGTACGTTCCACCCGTTGGATTTCTTGGGCTCGCGACGTGTTCGACGTGCGGAACCCATCAAGCGAAGACCCGATCCTTTCTCCCCCTCGGTTTATCTGGGTACTTTCTTTGTCATTGTAAGTTTGTGATCTGTAGTTCGTATGGGCAGCGCTCCCCCCTGAGAAGGCTTTCCACATCGGGGTCCCATCTGAACGTCGTAGGGCCATAATTATCAATTCATCTATTCGGATGAGAACATCAAACGATTGCGGTATGTTGTGGCTCAAGGACACCAAATAGCCTCTCATACGCGGGTATATTTCGCAATTTCGAAATTCATCTTAGTGTCTGACGTAATTACCTTGTTGCGCCTAGATGGTCCCATCCTCACCTCGAAGATGCAAGTCCCTATTGGACGTTGTTCACTACTTCGGTACTGATTTCTTTGCTTCTTCTGCATACCGCTATAGCTCAAGGATGATCAAGGCAAGTGGTGCCACTGTTTTCTTTCGCGCAAAGCAATTATTTATTCTCTTTGCACGTCCAGTCCGAGAAGAGCTTTCCAAGATCCATGGTGAGCCCATCATCCACTGTATTAATAGTCAAAGAAAGCAGCGACATTCTTCCTTTCCTCATCTCATCCTGCCCAATTTAATCCACGGACACTCATTTGCCCTCCGGTTCTATAGAGGCCATCCTCCGAATAACAGGTCTCAAGTCTTCATTCCTCCGCCCGCTCTTCGGATCCTCCCCCCAATCTGTTCGCTCCATAGCCGCCTCTCGAGGACAGGCTTTGGTCATTTGGTCATATGATTCTGGGGACTCTCAGCTCAATGCCCGAAGCTCGTCAAGCGTGCGTGAGCAACGAAGCGGCTACGATTCATCTGTAAACGCAAAGAAAACCAGTGGCATTTTTTTTTGAACCACGATGTGCGCTGTATTCCTCAAATTCCTCGAACTTGGAATCGATTGAGATTGGGTATGTCCCTCTTTGACGGGGGAGCCCTACAGGCATACGATACTATGGCTCATGAGCTCGTACCGTACGCTGTTACCAAACTCAAAGCTGCCGGGTACAAGATGGTTACATTGGTAGAATGTCTTGGCTTGGATGCATATCAGGCTGTACCTATACCTGTGCCCCCCTCCAAGAAAGATGTGCGTGGCCCGCGTCTGTTGCTGTATTCGCTCGTTTATTGACTTGGAAATGTTGACAGCCGTATAAATTTCGAAACGAACGTGATTTACAATAAGGTCTTTCGCGGCAGCAGAGGCCAGTGTCAAAACAGTACCAAAAACTACTCAAAATAAATACAGTTGGTCTCCAAAACGGTATTTTGAGGTTCGTTTTGAGCTCTATCGTGAAACACCCTAATGGTACCGGGGTCTCAAATTCTCCATGGCCCCACCCCACTTCCACATTATATATTATATCTGCGCAATATATACCTTACCTTAATTCCCACCTTTGGTATAATCTTAACCCCCCCTCGCTTTTACAATAACAATTGGCTTCGTGTACGATACCTTGGAATCCACACATTATTCTTTTGCAGAATTGTGGTCGTTCTCACGGAGCAATATCTTGAGACGTAGGATCTTGGGCTAGCGGGTTCGGCTATGTTGTAGTCAATTTGTACTTATACGGCCTGTAGCGCTGGGACGGGACATCGATGGTTTCCAAATGTCGATAACTCTGCGCAACAAAAGTATGACATTGGAGAAGGTTCACTATGCAACCCAGCGTTTGATAGGCGAGAAAAGAGGTCGATCAGAGAAGACATACATGGTGCTGGTCAGTTTAAGCCGAGTGGAGCTGGTATCCTGAAGCTCATTCGTTCGGATGTCTGTGCGACACATCACACCAGAAATCCTAGAAGAGTGTACTCACATGAG
The DNA here is from genome assembly GCA_014904985.1 of Hydnum rufescens UP504. Classification (NCBI taxonomy): domain Eukaryota; kingdom Fungi; phylum Basidiomycota; class Agaricomycetes; order Cantharellales; family Hydnaceae; genus Hydnum; species Hydnum rufescens. Next base: position 186,576 of record MU128989.1, on the reverse strand, counting down.
TTCTGAGCCCTACAAGGAGACCAGGAGGGATAATAAAAAGCGAACGAACAGAAATGATGAATAAGAACGAGGAGCTAAGTTGCCATGGTTCATCCACGGACAACACGCCCGTCGGACTAACACCCCGAGCGAATTCATGAGGGGATTTGCGGCCAAGAGAGGCACGTGGCGTGAACCTGAAGGAATACCGCCAAAGCTAGAGTGGGGAGAACTTTGCTCGTCTCCATCAGGGCGATATTTTTCCCCTGGAATATGCGGGTATATCAGCGTGCGTGACATGGAGGATGATGTTGCTCCCCGCTCACCAAGCATACCCGTGTTCCTGCTCCGAACTACAAAAAAGAGATCAGAGTATTGGAGATGCGTCTCTGAATCGCTACGTGCCGTGAGGATACTCCTCTCCATCGCAATCTTCTCAGTATTCGAAGCCTCGAGCCAGCGCTCGGGTCGGTATACCTCCGCGTCCTCTCCAAATACGGTGGGAGTCCTCTGGAAGACAAAGGGACTAACGCCCACGCTCGTCCCCTCCGGTATGACATACTTTCCGAGGGCCAAACCGCCTTCTGGAACGTATCTCGGCAGGTTGATCCCAGCTGACGGAATGACTCGAAGGGTCTCCTTTATGCATGCCTGGAAGTACTCGAGCTTGACGGCCTGGGCATACATCGCTCCGCCCCCATCCAACCTGCCGTCCACGACTGCATCGTCGATCTCGATTTGCAGCTTTTCATACACACGAGGATGCTTGAGTAAGAAGTAGAAGAACGCTGAAAGCAGCACAGCCGTCGTGTCGCTTCCGGCTGTGAGGATATTGCCGCACTCAATCATAACATCATGAACAGACCACGGGGTATTGGTGCCGGGATACTTCAAAGCGATGAATTGGGCGAGCATGTCCTGCCGTTCCGAGGCTCCATCTTCTCCAGCTTGACTGGTCTGAGCATATCGTGCACTGACAAGCTTGAATGCTCGTAAGAAGATTGCGCGAGGACTCTGTTTTGCGAATAAGATGCTCAGCCCGATGTACGTTCGGTGTTTTGCCCATGGAGAGGGAATCATGGCCGCGACAGACGCGAAGGCTGTCGCCGTTCTTGTGGCCTCGAGGAAGTTCTCGGCATCTGTTCCACTTCGTAAAAGGTCGAAATCGTGTCCGAACTTGGGAATGGGGCAGGTTCAGGCCCAAACCATTGAACAAGAATCAAAGGCACGTACACCCAGTTCTCCAATCACATCGTTAGAATAGAATTGTAAGAACTTGCTCATGTCGACTGACGCCTTGTCGTTATTAGACGCTTCGATGCGGCTGTCGAGGATCTTGAGCAGATTATGAACGCAGGGGTTGACATATTCTTCCAGTTTGATCATCGAATTCAAAGCGTATACGTGAGCGCACTGGAATGATGGTTAGGATGAAGAAAAAAAAGACGCGTATTTATGGCAGCTGATAGGTACCAGACGTCGCCGAGCGGAGTGCTTGTCTGGATCGATTTGAGAAAACATATTCGGAGTGGAGTTCTCTGAGAATAGTCCGGTTGTCTGTATAGTTTTCCCGTACCCATAGAAAAACTCACGAAAAGCCGTATAGAAGTTTGTCTTGTGGTATTTATTGCCGTGGGCATATATGGCCTTGACCGCCTCGGGGTCCGTTGTGCTAACAGATGTTGGTCCTATCCGAACACAGCCACCATATGTGTCATGAAGACGTTTGAGAGCCCAGGCATAGTCTCTCTCGTAAGTATGGTAAATTTGCCAGAATGGGAGTCCAAGCCGCGCAGAGAGGGGTCCGGGAAGTGGTGATAGGGAGTGAAAAAATAGGTTGTAGACGAAGTACGAGACGAGCAAAGTGAAGATTCCAAGTAAGATCTGGCCGTATTGGGGATCGCTGCAAAGAGCTTTGAAAGTAGGGCCATACTACTGTATGGGAGACTATTCGGCTAGGCGCCCGAAAGGTTGGCGGGTGGACTCGTAATTAGACCTCCGATGGCTTGCGTTAAAGCCCAGTTGGAGATAGTAAGCAACCAGTATACGTACTCTTCCGGCCGCAGGTGAGCGTACCGTGGGAGCTACAGATCTTATTGATCCCCGAAGAGAGGGTTTTCGAGGGAAGTTCATCGTCAAACTCGCTAGCCACGGATCGTGGTACAAAAAGTGCGTGGTGCGTGACAATCGCGTGACCCACCGCGGAGACGGTGACGTGGGCCACTGGATCCTTGCGTTGCTCGCCATTCAACACATCAATCATACCGCAAAGGAGAAGAGTGGGGATCTTGGTATCGATGACTACATCAGCTATGTTCTGGTATCTCAAAAATTAAACGAGTCCCGTAAACTGGGGGATAGTAAGTTATGATGGTCGGAAAGTAGTTTCCTCCCTTTCACTAAGTATCTCCTTTCGAATCCTTTCGTACGCTGCTCGCTACACTATTCGCTTCTTCAATTCGCTTGTTGAGAACCGTAAGCACGTCAGCGTACGTCTCACGCGCCAGCTTTTTCGCCTCTTCCGAGTCTTGCTGGGCCATTGTTGACAACAGGGTCAAGTCAGGAGTCTTCGGGAGGAAAGATAAAGTCGGAGGCTAGGTGTTTCCCAGAAGACCACAAAGGGGCAAGGGGGGGAAGAACATACCTCTTGCTGATCGACTGGGCCACTCTCCACGTATATCTTCATGCCCTCCCAGGGACCCAGCCCCATCATATCTTCCTCTAGATCATCATCTAGATCTTGATTCTTTTGTCTCACCTTATCTATCTTCCGCGTTACGTATTCCCTCAAACGCTGCACTTTCTCATCGCTCATTCTCTCCCCGGATCCCCTTCTGTCTGCATGCGACGCCATCTTTTCCCTCAGTTCATCCAATATGGATATCGCAGAAGCTGAAGCGGCGGGTGAAGAGAGGAACGGCGCATTTTCTTCGATGATGGATTTGATCGAGGGGACTTTGTCGAGGTACGGTCGAGCGGACTGACGAGCCCAAACCATTGACAAATTAAGGAAAACAATGCGTGGGCATGGTGGTGCGGTGCATAAAGGGGGTGGGTGAAGGATATCAGAGAACAGAAGTGGATCCGTGCGGACGAATACACCGCACCTGGACGGCCTTATCCCAGGTGTCTCGAGCTTGACGAGCTCCAATCGAGGCACTATCAACTGCTGTCTTCCTGATCTCATCGGACTTCTCTCGCAGTACCCGACGAGCTTGATCGATCGATTCACCGGATAATCCTGTTCCACCAAATTGAATGCAAAGAAGGAGAAGGATTATGGTACGTCATGTGTCAGGAAGCCAGGCAGGGGGAATAATTACAGTAAAAGTCGTAACGTACCGTGTTTCAAAATCTCGACGACCTGAGCGGCCGCATCTTTCACCATCTTTACTGTTTCAGGCGATCGGCTCTTCCGTGCCACGCGACACATCTCGTTCCATGCGCCACTTAGCTGCTCTTTTAACACGGGATGTTCTTCGAAAAGGGGACGTAATAATTTTGCGGATTCGGCAGAGGCGACGCGTATGGCTAGATAAGTGAGCTCTTCTCCACGCGATTTGAGAACTTGGGCAACTTTAACGACCGTAGCGATGTCTGCTCGAGTGTCCTATAGCCCATACATTTTTGATCAGAACGGCAAGGAATGGAATGTATGCGGAATTGGGGGGGTGTAGGTGCACACTTTTGCGATGTTTGCCAGCTCATTCAGGGCACGCTGTACGATACGATTGACCTCATCGCCATGTGTCCGAGCAAGATCGTTTATGTTATCGAATGCGGAGTCAACGAGGAATCCAGCACCAGGTACGGCAGCAGCATATGATTTTGCAACAATCCGGAGGTAGCTGAGCGCTACATACGGGGAGGTGGAGGCCTCATTATTTATAAAATCGGAAGTGGCGGACTTGACTGAAGCATGTATAGACTTCGCGGTGGCGACGACATTTCTCAGACCGGAAAAGTGATAATATGCATAGCCCGCTGCCTAGAACAGTCACTGCACCTGCTGCACCAGCAAGAATATACCCTGGGCACGATTTTCGTTTCGAGAACGTGGCGGGAGGCGTCGCAACGAAGAGACAAATCGGGGTCGCAGCAAGTGGGATGAGCGGATAACACGACCTTGGGCTATTGTTCTGGCGGCATAGCATCAGAATCAGAAGGTGGAATGGGCGCAAATGCCTGGATTTTTGGCTTTATTATATTCTCACCTTGAATGACGAGTCACGGCAGATCACGTGGTCCATGGCCGCTGCGGTTGCTTCAAGCGGCGAAGAAAAAATAAATGGGTGGCAGGGCGGAAAGCTAAAATCACTCGGCTGGGCTTCGACCATGGCACCACACATACGATGCCTACTTATCCATTGGCTCGTCGTCTAATTCAGGCTAATAACGCATTTCCATCGAGTCCTGAATCAGAAGCTTCTTCACAGTATAGCTATCGTGTCCGAAATCCAATTTCTCATAAAACATGTCGTACAGTATTACATTGGCACACCCAATCCAATAAAAAGTCTCAAGGTGCAAACACATGCACCCAGACCGTCTTTACATTCCGAGAAATCTTTTTACCTTCTCTGTTGTTCGGGTTCTCGCTGCCGTCCTCGGGAACCATAGGGTTGCTGCGGCGATGCTTGATCTAAGGAAATGCAAGGTCAAGTTCACAGGGATCAATCATGAAACATCAACGCACAAGCAGAATCGGGAAAACTGACTTCATCTTCCAACACCGGAGAGTTCTCCAGGATTGCCTTGATGAACGGCCGCTCAATAAAGTTGTGACTACTCCAGTCTTCGAACCGCTTTTGGAAGGCCTGGATATGTCGAATCCCCCGCCCGAGCTGCATAAATTTACCCCAGTTGAGGCGCTCAGGGTCCCCAATCTTCCTGTTCGGAATGACATTTGTGCGTCCCATATCGGGGGTGTGGATCGACCTGACAGAATGAGGATAAGAATGATGCACCAGGTAGCAGAGGGGACTGTATGCGACGTACAAATCCGGGATGACAGGACCATGCGAATTGCGCAAAGCCAGACGATAGGCGGAAAATGATCCGCGCGAGCTGAAGAGCTTCTCCATTGACAAAAACAATTTAAAGTCTGGGGTCTCGGCTACTTTCATTTCGAGGGTATCTCCATCCACGAGGGTGCCGCGGATACCGTTCGTGAGCGCATGTGCACCGAAATAGTTGTTCAACCGGCGGAGAGCTAGTGCAATACTGATGAAATGTTCTGCCACCTTGGCACGTCGCATGAAACCATCAGGACCGAGGATCACTGATGTTGTCCTGTCGTACAGTCACCAGTCTGACAGTATACGAGGAAAGAAAGGTAGGGACCACATACCATTCACCAAGTCGATTGAATCTGTAGTTGATGCGATCAATGGTGTCCATCGGTGGCTCAGGCGGTGGGCCAGGGTCGTCGTCTGCCAATTCGATCTGAGGTCGAAACACATGTTGTAACCAGTGTCTTGGCTGATGGCACAAATGACGATTCCAGAGTTAAAGGAAACCTTCATTCATTTCAGTTGAGAATCGGGAGTTTCACCTTGATCGCAAGGAACATCACACTATGTAAGCGAGTGATTTCTTCAGCCACCTCTTGGGCTTTCGCCCTCAGGATTTGATCCGCCGCCTTGTTCAATTCACGCAAAATGGCCTTGGTGCTCGCATCTGGTGGGAGTGGTTCCATCATTCGCCTCGAGCTTGAGGCACCCAATAAATTCTCAATATAGGATGGCTTGAAGTTCGGAGTGCTGCGAGAACGCTTGGCGCCCTTTAGGGGAGTCGTGGTGGGAGGCTCATGTTTTCTACCCTTGGTTGCGAAGGCTGAGGACCGGACAGAGCGGTGATTACGCGGGGGTGTCGAGGGCACTGCAGCCGTGGATGGTAACAGCTCTTGTTCGTCATCCGTCTCAACCGTCGTCGTCGTCGTGACCGCAACACGAACACCGTCATTCCCATCTTGTCGACGGTTTCGGCGCGAATGCTCATCTTCTGGCTCTTCTGCTTCAGCCCCATATCCCTGCTCATCCTCCCTGACAGTCCAGAACACGTCAGAGTCTCGTCTGTTGAGGACCTTACTGGCCCATGGGTATAAATCAGAACCATAATGAGCGAGATGCGGGCGTTTCATCATAAGCCGTATAATGTCGAGGAACATCGAGTTGGCTGGTTTACCAGAAAAGTCGTTCGGATACTGGTACAACCAATTTTCAATGAGGCCAGCTATCCTGTGTCCACAAAATTCAGTGTTCAACAAGTACATGTGAAGCATCACATTAACAACGTACTTCATCTCGGCAAGTCGAGCAGTTGTTGGATCTCTAGTTTCGGAAGCCAGGACGATAAGGCGTTTCTTAAAGGCGACGAGAACGGCTCTCGGCGTGGCAAATCGTCGGTAGGTAGCAAAAAATGCGTCGATAGGGGTCGGATCTATGCGAAGCATCATCAGATGAGGACGTCTGCCTCACAAACAAGTACGAACCTTCCTCAGTCACTGCAAGATATGCGAGTTTCGTAATAATCTCGTCAAACGTCGCAAACTGCATGGGGTTTCTAGGGAGGGTGTCATTTTTTGTTATGACGGAGGGTAATGCTTATTCTGGTGAATAGAATACTCACAACGGTCGTCGGAGTTTTGGCAACAACAGCGCAACGGTCACGCTTCCATCCTGGGCCTCAGCGGCGGCGTCACGCTCTACCTGTGTTAGGTGGGGCAGAGAATCGGTTCGGGGCGGTGTTTGAGTCTGGGTCGGCGTTGGCGTTTCAGACTGGCGTAAATCCGACATGCTGAGGCTCGATCGCAATGATCGTTCAATACTATTTCGCGCTACAACAGCCGAAGCACTAGTCTGCGAGGCGCTCTCTGCAGGAGGGGGGCAGACAGGACTCTCGGGGTCCGAATCACCAACGCCCGTAAATCGAACAGCACTTGTGCGCTTCGCAAGACGGGCTAGGTCTGGTGTAGACTTGGCGCGGGCAGGCGAGTTAGGATGGATCAAAAGGGTAGGAGAGGTAGGGAGTGCTGGGGGATTTACCGTCGGTTCGGACGGACTGCGCGCATTTGGGGGTTTGCGGATTGAAGAGACGCTGCCTGAATTTGCGGAATGTTGGCCGCTTCCGCGACGAATAGAATTCGTCGAGAGGAGGGTAATCCCCATGGGTGTGGGTGTGACGGATCGCGTAGTGGTGTTCGAATTTGCCTGTGGAGGGGACGGGGGTATATTCACGGCATCTTCAAATTCCCACGATTGTGCAGTCAAGACGTCTGGGGAAGCCGGATTCCAAGTGTCATCAGACTCTTTCCCTCCTGCAATAGAACGAAACGAATAGTGGTGAGCCGTGATTACTAAGGGGAAAAGGTGACGATGGACGTACGGCGTTTTCGCCATATGGCTTTCATGAACCAGCCAAAGGAATCCTTGGCCTTCTTCTTCCCAACATCGGTTCGTGTAGAAGTCACAACGAGACCGATAGAATAACCGCTCGCACGAGTGGCTACGTGCTCTGCTGGGACGAGCTGTTCAAGATCTGACTTACATTGGACAATGACTGTGGGGATCCTGAGGGAATAGTATGCCGCTAAGAATGATCGATCAGAACCAAAGACTAGACATCGATTGATTAGGAAAGTACACACCGCAGAGTTCATTTACGCCGCGGAAACTGGCGGGATCGTTGGCATCGTAGCAAACCAAAGATGCCATCAACTTTGGGGAGGGTTGTTGGCCACGCCCAGAGTCCATCTCCGGCGCGAACTCTTCCATTGAGGACGGGACATTCCCTAGGAGGAGTGTACTGCTGACTTCAAGAATAGTTACCCGAAAATACCTCTTGCGTTCTGCCGCATTTTCCTTTTTCCGAGTCGCGCCAGCGCCTCCGCCACCACCACTGTCGGTAGGAGTGAAAAAAGATTGTCTTGCGGCGAGTAAGGCTGACCTAGTTGAAACTTCCAACAATCAATGGTCAGGACGGCGCGACTATCGACGTAGAATAGCAAGCATTATTCACCGGGAATGCCACTATAGTCATATACATTCTGATGGGGATTAAGACCCCAATCCTTCATTCCTTTCCAAACAAAGTCGCTTTTCCCACATCCAGGAGCCCCAACGACGGCGATAGCCACAGGCTCTTGGAAGTCTTCGGCTGGTGGCGGAGGATTACTCGTGTTCACCGAGAGGTGTGGTTTACGTCGCGAACGTGGGAAAGAAAATTCAGCAGGGAGAGAGGGAACGGGGGGTGGGTTAGAGGGAACACGCGAAAGAGGAGACCCAAGCGAAGAAGCAGAACTAGCATTTGAGAGGGTGTGGATTCGAGCGGGAGGTTGCAAAGAGTTAGCAGGTCGTCCCTTTCCTTTCTGGCCGCTCGAGTCGCCATCATCGTCCGACGAACCAGGCATGCCGTAGTCAGAAGATGCGCCTTGGAATCGCGGAAGTGACATGCCACCTGCATCCGTTTCCCACTCAGTTTCGGTATTGTCACCGTCAGTCGTACTGAAATAACCTGTAGGAAGCTGATGGGAAGACATGGCGCGGAGGCGACCCGCTATAGCCGAGTCCCACACAACAGGCGCCGTGGATGTCGTCGGGAATTCATCATGGAGAACCGAAGCGGAAGCAGGCGTGTGGGTGATGGTGGGTGAGGTGAGCGTGGGCGGACCCAGAGATTGGCGTCGCGAAAGAGAGTCAATTGAAGGAGAAGGACGTGGTAGTGGTACACTTGAAGATCCTGAAAGCTTGGAGAGAAAGGGCGTGGATTCAAGATTCGCAGATGTGGGCGAGTTTGCGACACGAGAGGATGAAGCGACGGCAGTGGGCGTGGAAGGTGTGGTGGCTGATACGGATGGAACAGGCGGGAGATGTTGTTGAGAGGGAGTGCTTCTGAGGATACGTGAGATACGTTCCCCAAAATCACTTCTCTGCGAAGGTGACTGTGGCTAGAATGCTTAACGGCGTGAAGAAAGGACAGAATTGAAATCAAGTCACCTGCTTGCGCTTCGTGGCAGAGCGCGAGCGCGAACGAGACGAGCGTCCATCCTCGTCTTCTGAGGCCGCTGATCGTCGAAACATGGTTGGGACTCTCCAAATTTGGAGACGATTAGGACGTAACCAAAGTCCCCGCGGGATTTGTCCACCGTCAGTCACTTCGCCCTCGCAGCGTGAGCGGCGGTGGCTGCTTTTGCGGTATATCTTACGTAAGACGTCAAGCTGCAAGCTTGCTTCGCAGTTGCCACTGCCAGTTGAAGCCTGCGTAAGTCCTGATAGAACAGCCAGGTGGTGTGTTCCCTAATTAACGTTCAAGCAAGAAATCGGCAAGGTATAAATTTTCTGGTGCTGTATGTTAGGTATGGGCAGTTGACCAATTTTCGGCGATGACCAAGAGTCCCCGGGGATCCCAAAGGAACAAGAGGAAAGGAGCGTTCAAGTCCAAATATCAGAATCTCCATCAGTGTTCTGGAGAAGATGACGGGCGCTCAGAGAAGGGTTGCGAATTAAGCGCCCGTCGAGCAGCCCTAAAATCTTATTAGGACCGGCCGGCAAAGCCAACATCTATATCATGTAAACCAATACACCTTCATGTCTCCTTCTTACGAGCAGATCTAGAGTGTTCTGGCTGGCCCGACTACAATCAGTCGAAGACCACGGTCACGGTGTAGAAAACACGTTGGTGGATACAAGACAATTCAACCGCCGTTGTCTTCGTGAAGATGCCTAGTTTAGTACAGTGCCCTTCGCTTTACCCCCTTAGCCAACACTTCAGCAAGCGAAACGGTTCCAAGTTTCTCGTGGGTACGTAACGCTGAATGCTGGAGGCCACCAAGCTATAAGGAGAAGTAGATGCACACTTTGCAAGCGTGTTAGTAGTGAGCGCAGGTCATGAATTCAAACGACTATATCATGAGTGCGATACACGAGAGAGGGCCGAGCAAGGAAGAGAAATAAATACCTGCAGAAGCAATCGGGTATTCTAATTCAGTGTTCTGTCATGATAGACGTCGACATGGTGTTTCACGTTCTTCTCTCAGGTTGATTCTGTATCATTGATGTGAGGAGCTTCCTGGGGGAACAACATGAATCATCCAGGTACACACATGAGCACGTATAATTATCGCTCAACTTGCATCTATTAGGGGGATTCGCAAAAGAAGTTTCGCTTAACTTTGACAGAACCCTTCACAAATGGTGTTGTTAAAGTTGAGGTGTATTATATACTCTGAATGCCAGCGGCAGAAGATGAGCTCGAGATGGCAGTGCGGCAATCACCGCGAGATGAGCGCTGAGCTCAAGTGCGACACAGTCCTCCGCATCTCCCGATGGGTACTCGGTGTTGTCATCCATTGGACGGATCTGGATTCCCGCTCCGGTGCACTTGTGCACTCGCGTATGGCGTAAGGATCAATTTCTGTTACTGTATCCTATTAATGGCATTTAATGTTCTCAGCACCATAGAAAGCCACAAGAAAGGCGCTGCTGCCCTTTGAGTCTTCGGGATTGGCGTGCCGAAGTGTCTTCGACGCTCTTCCGCTCTTGCCGTCGGGTTTCCGACTCCGATGCTGAGCTGCACACCCAGGCCTCTTGCTGGTGCTTCAGCCGACTAGGCGTCCGTAATTTGCGTTATCCATTGCCAAGTCGAACTATTTGTCTTCACTTTTCATCTGCGGTGGAATCTCCATAACCACTGTGTGGTCATGTGGAACTAGGCTGTATTCAATCACGGATACGCCATTGATTGCCGCCCATAAGTAGGCACATTCCTACCTGCTAATCCTCACTCCCTCCGATGACTGGAATACCCTCCCCCGCTCAGACTATTCAAGCCACTCTCAAGGCCGTCGACTCTACCCTCGCAAGCGTTGGATCTGCTGCCGAGGCCGTTCATACTTCCCTTAGTCCACTACCTTCAGTCACTTCCGACTACAATGAGGCTGTCCCGTCTTCATTTGTTACCAAAGGAATAGACGCTTTTCGTTCACAAGTGCAGCGAGGTCTGCCTGTTAGCCCCACAGTCGTAGTGCGTGTGCACATTTCGTCGTCGATGCATCCTTGTTCATGTTGTCATCAGAAAGCTACCTTCGATGCTATCGCCACCAAACTTCAACTGACCAAAGGTCTTAATGACAGGGATGATGCTGTTCGTAAAACAAGCTAACAATCTGTGGTCCTCTTTACTCAACATTCTTTTCAGCTTGAAGATATTCTCACCCTACTCTCCCATTCGCCCAATGGCCCTATCATCAACGATGTGGAGGAGAATGTCGTCTCTCTCCTTTACCATGATCTCCCTCACCCACCCTCGACACATGTGGGACAAAAATTCCAATTTCGCAGCGCAGATGGTTCCGGCAACAGTTTGACCAATCCTGACCTGGGAAAGTCCTTCACCCCGTATTCGCGGAGCTGCTCGACCACCCGTTCAATCTCCGATGACCAATTGCCTGATCCCGGTCTGGTTTTCGACACTCTCTTACGTCGAGGCGTCAATAGTGCAAGTTCTTCCATATACCTTGATGTCTTGTGGCTGAATATGAATCCATCAGTTCGTCCCTCACCCCGATGGACTGAGTGGCTTGTTCTTCAACTTCGCGGCAAGTTCTACCCTTGTCTTCCTGGAATTTCCCAGTGAAGAATAATATTCGATCTCCCTTCCCTAGACAAGCGTCATTCATAGCGTCTTCCGAACCAGCCGAAACGATTGGAACATCAATGAAACTTCTTCCTATGTTGACCTAGGCATTCTCTATGGGAATACACAGGCTCATCAAGACAAGATTCGCTACAAGGATGGTCGTGGAAGGCTGCTACCTGATGTGTTCGCTGAGACGCGTTTGCTTAGTCTTCCTCCCGGCGTTGCCACGGTACGCTGATTGCTTCTTCACTGAGGGATCGTACACTTACGCAATGGACTTAGCTCATCGTCTGCTTCAATCGCCATCACAACGTACGTCATCATCACCCTGCCCTTTCTTATATTCCATGACATCCCTCTACATAGTACATAGCCGATATACTACTAAGCATCAACCAGCGTGGTTCTTGGACCGCGGATTTGAAGAGTCTGGCTGCTAATAAGAAAAAGTTATTGAAACAAGATGAAGAGATCTTCCAGACTGCGCGCCTCATCAATTCGGCATTTTATGCCAATGTTGTATTGAGCGATTATCTAGCCGGCATTCTTGGCACACAGCGGTATATTTCCTCCAGTCAGCGATGCCCCGGCAGTATTTGACACTTTCAATCACGTAGGGATGCTTTGAGCTGGAGTCTCGATATCGGCAGTGAGTGGCGCGAAGGGGATCGCACGCTTCTTGAGCGTGGTCGGGGCAATTCATGTTCAGTGGAGTTCAATACGCTCTACCGCTGGCACGCTACGCTCTCGCTAGACGACGCTACTTACATAGGTATGTGCCCATTTGTCTGCATCAGCATGAGTATGTCGCATTTCTAATATACATGTGTCAGAACATGCCTTCGAAGGTATTTTTAACCGCGGCCAGCCATTCGACTTCGATACTGTACGTGATGGAACTTCGAAGTGATGTACGTTCCTCACATCCCCACCCCATAGATCACTGTAGACAACTTCGAGCGCAAACTCACCAGTTTCTTGGCTCCGAAGTTGCACGACAAAAATGGCAATCCCATTCCCTCACCCAATATGGATTCCCTCACTGAAGAAGAGCTCAATGATTTACGAGATGATTCCAAGCCCGTAGACTACCTCCAACTCTCGATCCCAGGCCTTCGACGTGATCCTCACACCAAGCTTTACTCTGATGATGACTTGGCACGTATTCTCCAGAGAGCCACCTCGGTCCCTGCCGGCGCCTTCAGAGTAAGTATCCTCTTTTTGAATCTGGCAACTTTTCTTCTTAATCTGATCATATACCTCAGGCCCGCGGGATCCCAGGCGTGCTGCGCGTCATCGAAATCCTCGGTATCAGCCAATCTCGCAGTTGGGGCTGCTGCACCCTCAACGATTTCCGGCGATTCCTTGGTCTAAGACCGTACACCACATTTGAGGAATGGAATCCCGATCGTTCTATCGCCGACGCGGCTCGGAAACTGTATCGAAACATTGAAAACCTCGAGTTGTATGTCGGCTTGGCTGCTGGGGAAGCGAAGAGCGTCAAGCCAGGTTCCGGCCTATGCCCTCCTTGTCAGTGCATTTCGCATCTTGCCTCACAAAATGAAATATACCTATGTTTGTCATCCGCTTAGACACAACGGCCCGGGCCATTCTCGCTGACGCCGTGGCACTGGTCCGAGGTGATCGTTACCTTACTTACGATTTCACGCCCTTCAACCTCACGACGTGGGGATTTGTGGATGCCAATCGCAACACCGAGAATGCCGCGTGGGGAGGTCAGCTGGGCCGCGTTCTTGCACGAGCCCTGCCAAATCATTACGACGCCGAGTCTGTTTACACTCACTTTCCTCTCATCACGCCTACTGGGCAGGAATGGTCCATAGGCAACATTCTAAAGAACAAAGGCTACGCGGGTCAATATTCGCTTGATCCTCCTGCAGTCCAGCCCATTACGAAGCTGGTCGTGGATCTGAGTGCTATACAGGAAGCTCTTCACGATGATAGGGAGAAGAAGTTTGCGACTACGTACGCAAAGAACATTCTGGATATCAAGCTTTCGCCAAGTTTCTTGGACGTAATTGATGACTCAGGCGTCTATGAGCACGTCACCAAGACTCTTCAAGATATTTATGTGCCGAAGGCGGAACTGGGGGTTATTGGGCAATACTTCTACGAGAAGACGCTGCAACTTCTTCGGGAGAAATCGTTCTCCCTAAACGATAAAGTGCCTAACTTCGTCGATGTTGTGAAGGATGTTGCCCGGCTTGTCCCCGTTCATTGGGCCTCGACTCAGATTGTCCGTTTATCTTATTTCTCCTTGCTGTGGTGCACACCTGACCTGGATTTTTCAGGCCGGGTTGCCCCTCAAGACCGCAACCGAACCCCATGGGATATATTACGAGCAGCAAATGTACCAAATATTGAGGGACATATACTCGTAAGCACTCCCGGATTCAGCCTTATTTTCGTATATATGGCTGACCCATTCACCCAATCAGGTTTATTTTCCTCGAGGCTGACACGTCTTTAAAGATCCCGCAACGACGGGAAGCCAAGCAGCACGTTGAAAGCCTATTACCCTTTATCAAAATCAGTTTGAGCAAAGCCAAAGGCGGGGTAAGCAAATCCATTCAGTCCCTGATTTTCTGTTTATCGTAATAACATCTTTATTTCGCAGCTCACTGGCTCATTAATCGGGCCCATATCAAACTTGATTCTGGGCCACAGCAGCCCGTACCTTGACGCCCTCCTAAAGCGACTCCTCGCGCTTCAGTCTCCCATTGACGAGGTTGCCAATGATATTTTGGCCGTGATTTCGACATCCTCCATCGAATTGTCGCAAAGTACGTCGTGCTCGTTCGTCCCTGGTAACATTCAGAAATTGACAGTGGTACAGTCTTCGCGCACGTTATTAACTTTTATCTCCCACCGAATGACCCAAGCGAGTGGGCTCAAGGTCCCATAAAGGAGGCGCACAAACGTGCCACAGATCTCTATGACCGACTGGTCACGGTCGCTCACAGTAACACACATGATTCCACTGTCATCCTTGAAGGATACGTGCGGGAGGCCCTTAGTACGTTTAATGTCCTAATCGTCTTCCACCTGGATCTCTTAATACGGCAATGTAGGGCTTGACCCTGTCGTCGAGGGTGTTTATCGCCAGACGAGGACGGAGGGAGCTAGCCAGGGCGAGAGGCTTTGGCTCGACTTCCGAGCCGCGGGTCTAAACGGTGACCTTTTCGAGAGACCTCACGATGTAGAGCCGAATCGTCCTGCAGAACTCTATTCGATCCTTCACGGTGATGGTGTGTTCAAAACCCTTGGGGAAGATTTTGTGTATAGGGTCGCGGGACAAGTCCTTCGAGCCGTTTTCTCCAGACCAAACCTCAAACGAGCTACGGGCGTTGCTGGAACACTACGACGGTTCGCGTTTATTTGATTTGATCGTCGCTTCATGATGTTAACCGTTGATGGGGCTTAGATTCTTCATTCCGTTTCACCCATCTCCGGATTTTGTTGAAGAAACCAAGAAAGAGGTGGAGGTACCGATACCGGGCGGGAATGGGAAGATTGGATACACGGACACGTACACCTATATCTTGAAACCTGGGCCAGGTCACAAGGCATTCCGGCACCAGTACCAAGATCCCGAGAACGCTAACAGGCTCACTACGTGGGCTACGGGCCTCAGTCTTATCGTCAGTCATCCGCACTTTGTATCTCTACTTCCCGATCAAGTTACTGACACCCACTTGACTGTATTCTTGTGCAGTATGCGGCGGAAGCTTAAAATTGCGTGTCTCAAGTCTGACTTGCACTCCTTGCTTTTCTTCACTCTGTCCCTATCCAACTGATCATGCTTCTTCCTCATGCCTGTGTATTGTCACTTGTGTTGCCAGTTGCACAATCTTCCTGCGTTCTCATAGCATGTATTTACTCGCTCTCTCTTTCTACCTTCTGTGCCAAGGTGGGAGGGTGCCTTGCCATATCTACTGCAATTATATATCTATCAATCTGTTGTGAACATTCTTGATCGAGCCTAACAGAGTGAAGTCATGAATTTGATAATCCAACGCCTGGTCGCCGTCTTGTTTCTTGATTGGGGGGCCTGAGGTGAATTTAGGTATAACGAAGGCAATACACCTTGTGTGTTCCCGTAAATACCACCAGACTCTAAGCTCTAGCCTAGGGTCCCTTGATGGCGGTAATTTGAGCTAGACCTCGAAGACTCGCTGCGACACCCATTTCCATCCCTAGAGTTAGAGATTTGTCCCGCTCTTGCTGACGATCCCAGAGGGAATAATCGGGTCCATAATAGCTGTCAGACAGGTCCGTCGTCGTGGGATGGCCAAAGTCAGACCACCGGTGCCTATCGTAGTCACAGCGCACCGCAGCCTTGATGCATCCGTCAAATCACGCACGACATCAGCAAAATCAATTGTCCTTCGGAGGCTCCGACGTCTTGGAAGTCCAGGTTCTGGCACTTCGAAGACCTCGAAGCCTCCGAAGTACAATTCAGTTTGCTGATGGATCAGAGAACCCAGGAATTGATGTATCTTCCATATGCGCGCCTGGGTCCGATCGGAGACATGAGCATAGAAATCATGGCGAGCCAGCATAACTCTCCTGTCATGACGAATATCAGGGTCTGCGGAATACCGCTCTTTGTTGGCCAGTTGGTTGTCGTAGGGTAGGACCAATTCACTTTTAACTAATGCAACAGTCCCGGGGTAGTCGTCCAAACGGCATTCACTGGAGTCTAGTGAAATGGTCAAGGCTCCCCCACAACACCCAATCTGACAAACAACACCTGGGATGGGAGGCAGTAGAACTTTGCAGGCCGCCTAAAAGCATAGCAATATGAGTTCATGAGAGGCCATTCTGGCAGAAACGAGATCCCAGCATTTGAGGGACTCCAGGAACCGAAGTCTGGCCCTGCGATCATCGGCCATGGACTGCATTGCCGCATGCGGGAATATGTCAAGGAATGTAGGGGAATGCCCCCGGCTGTGGTGGGTTTAGATCGATTGTCAGAAAGTTCTTTGGAGAATTCAAGCGATCCTCTCTCATCTCATTGTGACTTTGACATGCATTCGTTCGTTCTCATCGCTGCAGGAATACTTGGTGCACCACTTGAGGTCGTGATTTTTGGTGAGAACACGCACAAGATCCAATTTGTCGTCTCGTTCTCGCAATCACGGAGGTTAGCTTCAGAGGGGAGAATATTGAGCGCTGCAGCTGTCCTCGCGGTGTCACGAGGTCTGGATATGAGACAGGCGATCGCGACTGACAGACACCAAGGTCTACCTCATGGGGCATATGCGGTCGGCCTGGTTCCGGGGTCTCCGCACATTCCCATCACTGTCCGCAATGGCTCCACATACAGCACAGTACAGAACAACTGGATTTTAGCGTATTTCTAGTGTACATTCGCTCAAAGAGTCCCGTTGAATATCGCTAGATATAGATCGGGAGAGTGAAGTTGAAACCACCCAGAGATTGCGCATGGAGAAACATCACCTCACTCCATATGTGGATTCGGTTGGGCGGAACGTGATGGAAAATCTTGGAGAACACGGCCTGACTATGCTCGGCCGTCTCAGGTGTGGCGAAGGGTTTTCCATTTCTTTTTTTACCCTTGAATCCGCCTAACCCTAACCCCCAAAAAGGATGCTGAATATGTGCAAAGAATGAGTGGGCTCAATTCAATACCTGAAGTTGGGTGATTGAGGCAGGAAAAGCTCATGGGCAAATTAATTTTGCAAGTTCATTCAGAAAGCCAATTCAAGTACACGATCAAAAGTATCTACAACACATAACAGACTTGCACCTAGTGGACCTTCATTTGCTGCATGGAGATAATATTCTCCCGCAGCATTTCATGTGTCCACATATCCTCGAAGTCTGCTCCAACCAAAACTGCTCCGGGTTTCCCTTTATCGAGCCTCTCGAGGACCAAGTCTATGGCTTCAGCCGCCCCACTCATATGCAAAACTCCAGCAAGCGCGTCATGGATACGAAGAAAGAGTGGATCTGGCAAAGGAATGCCTTGCACATTCTGCACCTCGTCGTCCGCATTCCCAGATCGGGTAGTTCGTTGTTTTTTGCGAGGTGGGGAAGATGACTGCGAGAATTTGGGACTAGAGTCCACAAAAGTAATCTCTTCCTTGTGCGGTAGGAACAGTCCGTGTCCCTCCACATGATAAATGATCTTGTATGTGTTCGGGACCTGACGAATTTGTTGAATTTAAGCGAAGAGGGGAATATCGTTAATAACTACTCACCCCTTCCACCGCCCGAAGACTCCAGCGAAAATGATCAAATCCAAAATGAGCATTATATTCAAGTGACATACCGTTCGATGGATCATCGATGATCGAAGCGATGTTCTCAACGAAGTCCTCCGGAAGTGAGGCATACTGACGGAGAATATCAAGCGTTACTAATGCTGATCTAGACTATATAATCGCAGGAGCTGATTAGAGACAAACCACTTGATACGACTGGGAGACGAACAGTTTTGCTGTCAGGATCGTTACCATCGTATACTGCAGTGGCAGGGCGAAAGATATGATTCGCGTTTGTTTGGATCTGATTTTGACTGGGGTGAAACAACGGGTGCGATATATCGCGTAGGCCAGTCACTACACATTGATATCCATCGCGTTTCAACACCTGAACAGTGGTATTTAGAATGCGACTGCGTTGAGATATAATTAAGCATTGTGCTTACCGCAGCCCTGAACTTGTCCTCGCGATTTTCTGGGGCTCCGGCTTCCAGTTCCACTGCTGTTTTATCCCAAGCCGGCGTGGCCTGTTCTGACGGAATCGAATTCATTTGTGTTCTGTGAGAAGCATTTCCCCTGACTCTTGCAAGGATTCAGAATACATCTTACAGCAAACACGTCTACTTACGGACGAAGAGCAGATGAGAATCCCAGGTGGTCCCAAGAGATTGGAGATATCTCAAAGTCATCTCGCTATCCTCATAACGACAAGCGTAAATAGCAGCAGCAGTATATCGCCTGCCTCCTTCACCGCCACAAGTATATGCACTAGAGAGCATGGCCGTGAGGACGCGATCAAGCATCAGATCGCTCTTTGGACCGTTGGGTGGCAATTTGTTGAATTCGTCACTAGAGGAAAGCTTTTTGATCAATTTTTCGGCCCGATCGACCAATTGAGCCAATGGCATCGAGCTATCCATGATTTTTTTAACATCGTTCATGAATTCTCTGCTTCGAGTCGAAATATAGCTAGCATCTGAGCCAAAGCTAACATCAGCGCTGCGGGCAACATCTTTCTCGCTGGATAGTGAGGTCAGTGCCGATTCGTCGGATGGGGCGCGGTCATGAGGAGACATGATGGATAGGGACGACGGTGATGTAAAGTGATGGTGGTGAATTCACCTCAATCCGATGACAATTCTCGGCAGTGCCCGGGACTTGTTTGCAGTTCGTAAGGCTCCAACGTCTGTGGGGCCGATTCTGTAGTGGCTGGTCAGTATTGGTTCCTGGAACCGATCCTCCCCGGGCCATGAACATGGATTTATTCTGTTGCCTAAATGCAGTTTGCTCCTGGCATCGGTACGATTGCGATCTGAAGACGAGAAAGAGTGAGACTGGGCTCCAGGCATATACGTATGCAGTACACATCAGGTCCTCGCCACGAAAGGACGGTTCTTCCGAGAAACAAGTTTGGGTCGAGGCTCCTGGTCCTGGGCAATGGAAAGTGGTCGAATTAAAAGCAGTTGCGGATGGTAGCTCTGCCTGCCGAGCGATTACAGCCGTTTGCAAAACTGTTGGCCGCGACTTGAATTTTGGATCCGCACCACCTGCTCGCGCCAAAATCAAGCCAAAACTCGGGGAACGATAACTCCTCAACAACACAACGTAGCGACATATGGTTTGTTGCAACGTTCTCGCCTCGTCAATATCTAGGGCCCGGTGTGGTCAGATTCTCAAAATTCTCAAAAATGCGTATTTCCACTTTCCCAATCTTCGGCGAAGGATTACGGCTGAACGGCTGCACCGTTTGGCTTCATTTTTTAATATGTTGTTAGGGTTAATATTCTCTAGGGCCCCATGGTCTTTGCAAGATTTTTGGATTAGTTTTGGGTCATCTGTGTATTTAAGGGTCTGTAGCCACAACATTATTCAATCCGTATTGCTTTCCTGGCTTCCCCAGAGCATGTCCTCACCCTACAATGATGTTATGTATGTCTAATGCAAGTTATTTACAATGATCAAGGCCTTGTGAGCCATGGAGAATTCGGATAATGCCGATGTCGAGTTGATCATACTTGTTCATGGGGAACAAAAAA
Organism: Hydnum rufescens UP504; assembly: GCA_014904985.1. Classification (NCBI taxonomy): domain Eukaryota; kingdom Fungi; phylum Basidiomycota; class Agaricomycetes; order Cantharellales; family Hydnaceae; genus Hydnum; species Hydnum rufescens. The sequence continues at coordinate 166,673 of MU128989.1, read as the reverse complement.
GTGCAGAAAAATAGGCTCCCCAGGGACACAAGGAAGTCTACTAGGCCACCACCTCGCCGTATGGTGGATATTGATGTATCTCCTCCAGTCTCACCCACAATACCTAGTATTGTGGGTGAGACTGGAGGAGATACATCAATATCCACCATACGGCGAGGTGGTGGCCTAGTAGACTTCCTTGTGTCCCTGGGGAGCCTATTTTTCTGCACTTTTTTGTTCCCCATGAACAAGTATGATCAACTCGACATCGGCATTATCCGAATTCTCCATGGCTCACAAGGCCTTGATCATTGTAAATAACTTGCATTAGACATACATAACATCATTGTAGGGTGAGGACATGCTCTGGGGAAGCCAGGAAAGCAATACGGATTGAATAATGTTGTGGCTACAGACCCTTAAATACACAGATGACCCAAAACTAATCCAAAAATCTTGCAAAGACCATGGGGCCCTAGAGAATATTAACCCTAACAACATATTAAAAAATGAAGCCAAACGGTGCAGCCGTTCAGCCGTAATCCTTCGCCGAAGATTGGGAAAGTGGAAATACGCATTTTTGAGAATTTTGAGAATCTGACCACACCGGGCCCTAGATATTGACGAGGCGAGAACGTTGCAACAAACCATATGTCGCTACGTTGTGTTGTTGAGGAGTTATCGTTCCCCGAGTTTTGGCTTGATTTTGGCGCGAGCAGGTGGTGCGGATCCAAAATTCAAGTCGCGGCCAACAGTTTTGCAAACGGCTGTAATAAGCACGTATTTACGACTGCCACTTCTTAGATTTCGCGGACCCTCCCAACCATAAATTCCAAGATCGGGAAAATGCGCGACTACCCCAACTTAAGAATCTCTCCCGCCGATGCAGAATTCACTGAACCAATGACACTGCTTGGCTGATCCGTGATCATTTGGAGTACTGCAAATCCAGAGTTAAAGGTACCGATGTCCTCCACGCCCCCCTGCGGTGCTAAGGTCTGAGCGTTTCGGGACAGGTTGAACGCACGCGAAGCCATCTTCCGCACCGGAAAGTTGAAATCGATTGGAAGAGCCTTGTCGGATCCTCCGGTGCCTCCAGAAGTTCCGCCTCGCGAACCCGATCTAATGGTTGTTGCCCCTGGGAAGGTGGTGTGAAACGAGGCAAGGCGGGGAGCCTCAAAAATCGCATCGCGATACTGCATGCATTAGCCAATATCGAGCAGTGGGCCTGAGTTCCTGCTTCAAGGCGACCCGCTTTATTATAAGGTTTTGATCCCCACCGACTCGTTTTGCAGTTTGGATCTCGCGTTAGTATGCACTCGTGATATGCGTGGTACATCCTTGCTCATACTAGCCCTTGTTTCTACGTGGGATCTTAGAGTGCGCTTTAGGAATATCAAAATCGATGGGCATCCTTTGCCTCAACAATTCTTCTCTGACTTCACGAAAGTAGCGGAAGACGAAGCGAAGTTGGCACGTACCTTCCTTCCTGGCCGACCTGATTGATTTCCCGACAAGCGTGATACTGCAGACATTTCAGTCTTCTGCGACGTATTGAAGAATTAGGATCCTTCTACGGGGCGCAGTCCGTCCACGCGGGATTCTGGGAAGCGGGGCGGGAGACTGCCCATTCTCTTTCAGCACACTTATGCATCATCCACCCTGTGCATGAAGCGCGAGGATTGGATGTGAACCCGCCGACTGTCGCGAAATTCCGTGCTGCCGGAGATTTGGACAGTGTGGAAGTGTGGAAGTTCTTGAGGCCATACACCACGATGAAATAATGGTGCGTCCCCGGTGTGACCGGTCCCGCTTTTGGTTGTGAAGGGATGAATCATAACGGTTGTGAATCATGATACAGCATGTGACCGCGGGCCATAGGTGGTTTTCATGGGTGTGTGAAACGGAAGGTGTGGATCCCGCAGCCACTTTTCGCGAACAGGTGCGGCTACACTTCAATGGCGCTATCAAGGGACCATTCAACGAGTCGGTCGTCGCAAGCCTGGGATGACTCCTGAATTTTACAAGGATCTGCATGAAGAAGCAGAAGCGGCCCGGCAATAGCAGTAGAAACAAAGATTGATATTGGTTATGAGCGTAATGTGAATACTTGAAACTTACGGGCTCGTGGTGCACAAGGAAAACGGGAAATGCGAGTGCAACATCAGGAGCGTCACGCTAGCGATGCCCCATCCTGCGCACAGACATTGTCGCTGCCTTATAAACTACTCGTACCCCACTCTTGGCTCCTCACCACTCGGGCCTTTTGGCTTAGATCAAGTGTAGTATCTGTTCTTGTAAGTTTAACCACTTAAACGACCCCACCGGGGTCTTAAAAGGTTATTGTATTTTTGACACCCAGCTGTTGGTCCTCTGCTTGCACGGCCTTGAGCGCTATGACCTTGCTACTACACTCGCGGCAAGCGTTGTGAAAGGGTTGTTGCATTTCTTTTTTTCATCCTTTGAATCTTCCTAACCCTAACCCTCCAAGGGATGCTGAATTCAGAGTCGGCTTATGCCTGTGGCCAAGGGTGAACTGCAGAGTGGGCTCTCAGTTTAGTCCCCGAATTTGTGTACTGTACAATTATGACGTTTGGGTGATTGAGGCAGAAAAAGATCATGATCATGGGGAGACAAGTTTCGCGAGGCCTCTCCGAAGGCTACTGTAGTTCAAGTACATGCTTCGGATTTGCCAAACGTTTCTACGACACGCAACAGACTCGCACCTAGTGGACCTTCATTTGCAGCATGGAGACAATATTCTCCCGCAGCATTTCATGTGTCCACATATCCTCGAAGTCTGCTCCAATCAGAATCGCTCCAGGTTTCCTTATATCCAACCTCCTGAGAACCAAGTCTATGGCTTCAGCCGCCCCACTCATCTGCAAAACTCGAGCGAGCGCGTCATGGATACGAAAAAAGAGCGGATCTGGCAAAGGAATGCCTTGGTCAACATTCTGGACCTCGTCGTCAGCATTGCCAGATCGGGTGGATCCTTGCCCTTTGTGAGGGGAGGATGACTGTGAGAATTTGGGACTAGAATCCACGAAAGTAATCTCTTCCTTGTGCGGTAGGAAGAGTCCATGTCCGATTCCCCCCACATGATAAATGATCCTGTATGTGTTCGGGGCCTGACGGATTCGTTGGATTCAGGCGGAGGGGGGCATATCATAATAATTACTCACCCCTTCCACCGCCCGAAGACTCCAGCGAAAATCGTCAAATCCAACATGAGCATCATATTGAAGTGTCATACCGTTCGAGGGATCATCAATGATCGAACCGATTTCCTCAACGAATTTCTCCGGAAGTGAGGCATAGTGACGAAGGATGTCAAGCGTTACTAATGCTGATCTAGACTATATAATCGCAAGAGTTAATCAGAGACGAACCACTTGATACGACTGGGAGACGGACTGTTCTACTGTCAGGATCGTGAGCATCGTATACTGCAATGGCACGGCGCAAGATATGACTCGCGTTTGTTTTGATCTGATTTTGACTGGTGGGAAACAACGGGTGCGATTTATCACGAAGGCCAGTTACTACACATTGATATCCATCGCGTTTCAACACCTGAACAGTGATATTCAGAATGCGACTGCGTTTAAATAAATTAAGTGTTGGCTTGCCGCATCCTTGAACTTGCCCTCGCGATTTTCTGGCGTTCCGGCTCCAGTTCCGCCGCTCTTCTATTCCAAGTCGGCGTGGCGTGTTCCGGGGGAGTCGAATTCATTCGCATTATGAGGAGAACCGTTTCCCTTGACTTTTGCAAGGATTCAGAACACGTCGTACAGCAAACAGGTCTACTTACGAACAAAAAGCAGATGAGAAACCCAGGTGGTCCCAAGAGATTGGAGATACCTCAAAGTCATCTCGTTATCTTCATAACAACAAGCGTAAATAGCAGAAGCAGTGTATCGCATGCCTCCTTCGCCGCCACAAGCGCGTGCACTAGAGAGCATGGCCGCGAGGACGCGATCAAGCATCAGATTGCACTCGGGAGCGCCGGGTGGCAATCGGTTTAATTGGTCACTAGAGGAAAGCATTTTGACCAATTCTTGGGCCTGATCCACCAATTGAGCCAATGGCATCGAGCTATCCATGATTTTTTTAACACCATTCATGAATCCTCTGCTTCGAGTCGAAATACAAGTAGCTTCTGAGCCAAAGCTGGCATAAGCACTGTGATCATCTTCCTGACTCGACAGTGAAGTCAATGGCGATGCGTTGGACGGGGTGCGATCATGGGGGAACATGATGGATAGGGATGAGAATGATGCAAAGTGATGGCCAATTCGATTATGTACAGCCACAATTCTCGGCAGTGCCCGGATCCCCCCTCAAAAGCGCACAACCGACCCTTCAGGTGTTAATGAATGTCAATATTCTCACCCAGCAGAAAAGGGCCATTGCTGCTAAACGGAAAACAAAGCGCAAGGATGAACTGAAAGAGATTGTATTCGATGACAATGCCAGGCGGTACGTCAATCCTATTAGGCCCCACGCGCTCATCGACACCCACGCTTTTTCTTCAACAGGGAGTTTCTGACAGGTTTTAACAAGCGGAACCTGCTTAAGAAGGAGGCCAAAATAGCGAGAGCCAAAGAAAAGCAGCGCACTGAACGTCTAGAATTGCGTCGCCAAGTGAGAGCTCCTCATTCCCAGCTGTTGTATAAGTCTCTCACGTCGCAATCTTAGAAGCGCAGAGAACTCACGGAAAGGGCTATTCAAAATCACGAAGCAGTAGAAAGCTCATACCGAAATGCGGACAAAGGTTGAGATTTACGTTTTCCAGGTGATGCATTTGATCAATTCCAGCCATTGCTAGAGGACTGGGGACCAACGTCCCACCCTCAAGATGAGCAAGTTGCATTTGAAGATGAGGATCACCTTGCCACTGTCACTGTTGTCCAAGACTTCAATCTGCAGGAGGGTTAGGTCTAGCGATTGAATTATGTCATTCCTGCCACCTTGCTAGTGTATATTTTGCATTCAATCATCCACAGACGTCATTGAACCATTGGAGGTCCGTTTCTCCGACCCATTGCCGTCCTGTTCCTCATCATCCGTCCCTTGAGCAAGACTGAGTCCAGTGGGGATAGCGCTCCGCGGCCCACAGACTAATCGATTAGTGTCCCAGCCAGAGAACTGGCGCAGGGTTGAATTTTGCCCACGTACTGACCCCGCCGCGGAAGATTGTGTTGGGATGGGTGGGGTGAGGTGCAATTGAGAAACAATTCAGGGTGAGCTGTGAGGCAATGGTTCAGTCGGCGCGACGGACGTCGATCGAGAGGAAGTAGCCGATGGTGAGGTCGGCCGGGGCGGGTCGACCCACCCGTTAGAGCGAGCAATCGTAGATTCGTCGTCGCTAGGCAGTGAAGCAGAAGAAGGGTAATCTCTTCGAGGAGGCGAGCCTGTGGGTCGATGCGCAATGGATTCTGCGCTTGTCGTCATTAGAAGAATGGATGGTGCCACCCCATCGACAACGGGATATTTATGGTGATGGATATGGTCGCAATTGTGAATGTGATGATCGACGGGGGTATCATGGTGGTTGGACGCCATATTGCTAGGGTGAGGGGGGGAATGTTCTGTGTCCTGCATGCCGTCGCCGTCTATGATGTCGTCTGCGGGTACGAAGAAGTCATCGCGAAGAGTTGCGCGTATAACATTTGGATCCACGAACAGCCTCGTAACGGGCTGGATTGCAGGAGGATCAAGCGAATATTGACCCGCGTACCCATTTTTCTCTAGAATGTTGTCTATGGAGCGTGGCTGCGAAGTAGGAATAATGAGGGGAATGTGTGTGTAAACAGACTCGGCATCGCTATGATTTGGAGGCTCGTGCGAGAACGCGGCCCCAATTGACCGCCCCACGCAGCATTTTCGGTGTTGCGATTGGTGTCTGCGAATTCTCACGTCGTGAGGTTGAAGGGTGTGAAATCGTAAGTAAGATAACGACCATATCGCACCAGTACGATGGCATTGGCAACAATGGCCCGGGCCGTCGTGTCTAGGAGGGACAATATATATATTTCATTTTGTGAGGAGGCAACCGTGCAATGTGTACTGACAAGGAGGGCATAGCCTGGAACCTGGGATGACACCTCTCGCTTCCTCGGCGGCTAAGCCTACATACAACGCGAGGTCTTCAATGCTTCGATACAGTTTTCGAGCCGTCTCGGCCATAGAACGATCAGGGACCCATCCCCCAAATGTGGCATGTGGGTTTAGACCAGGGAACCGCTGGAAATCGTTGAGGGTGCAGCGCCCCCAACTACGAGCTTGCCTGATACCGAGGATTTCGATGACGCCCAACACGCCAGGGACCCCACGGGTCTAAGGCGTATGATCAAACTAAGAAAAGAAACTGCAAGATTTGAAGAAGGGAGGGTGCTGACTCTGAAAGCGCCGGCTGGAACTTTGGTTGCTCTCTGGAGAATGCGTGCCAAATCATCATGAGAGTAAAGCTTCGTGTGAGGATCACGTCGAAGGTTTGGAATCGAGAGTTGGAGGTAGTCTACGAGCTTTGAATTGTCTCGTAAATCGCTGACCCCTTCAGTGAGGGAATCAATATCAGCTGGTGGGATGGGTTTGCTATCTTTGTCGTGCAACTTCGGAACCAAAAAGCCACTGAGTGTGTGCTCGAAATGGTCTACAGTGATCTATGGGGCTGAAAGGTGAGTGATATGCATCGTTTCGAAATATTAATCATGTACAGTATCGAAGTCGAATGGCTGGCCGTGATTGAAAATACGTTGGAATGCATTTTCTGAAATACATATATTAGAGGCGCCGCATACTCACGCTGATGCAGATAAATGGGTCCATGCCTACGTAAGCAGTGTCGTCTAGCGACAGCGTAGGGTGCCAGCGGTAGATTGTATTGAACTCCACCGAATACGAATTTCCCCGACCACGCTCAAGAAGCGTGTGGTCCGCTTGGCGCCACTCACTGGTGATATCGAGACTCCAGCTCAAAGTATCTCTACGTGACTGACAGCGTCAAATGTTGCCAAAAAAAACTATTGACTAAATTAAATATACCGCTGTGTGCCAAGCCAAGGATGGCCGCGAGATAATCGCTCAATATAGCATTGGCACAAAATGCAGAGTTGATGAGGCGCGCAGTCTGGAAGATTTCTTGCCTTGTTTCAACAATTGTTTTCATTGTCAACCAGAGTCTTCAGATCTGCGGTCCAAGAACCACGTTGTGATGCTTAGTAGTATATCAGCGATGTACTATTTAAAGAGATGTCATAATGAATATAAGGTCACGGTGATGGTGGCGCACGTTGTGATGGCGATTGAAGCAGACGATAAGGTAGATCCATTGGGTAAGTACACGATCCCTCGGTGAAAAACGATCAACATACCGCGGCAACGTCGGGAGGAAGACTAAGCAAACGCGTCTCAGAAAACACATCAGGCAGCAGCCTTCCACGACCATCCTTGTGGTGAATCTTATCGTGATGACCCTGAGTATTCCCATAGAGAATGCCTAGGTCGACATACGAAGATGTTTAATTGATGTTCCAATCGATTCGGCTGGTTCGGAAGACACTATGAATGATGCTTGTCTATTGAATATTATTCTTCAATTGGAACATACAGGGAAGACAAGGGCAGGACTTACCGCGAAGTTGAAGAACAAACCACTCAGTCCGTCGGGGTGGGGGACGAACTGATGGATTTATATTTAACCGCAAGGCACCAGGGTGTATGGAATAACTTGCATTATTGTGGCTTCGACATAGGAGAGTATCAAAAATGAGACCGGGGCCAGGCAATTCATCATCGGAGATTGAGCGGGTGGTCGAGCAGTTCCTCGAGTACGGGGTGATGGACTTTCCCAAGTTAGTATTGATCAAACTGTTGCCGGAACCGTCTGCGCTACGAAAGTGGAATTCCTGTTCCACATGTGTTGAGGGTGGGTGAGGAAGATCACGGTAAAGGATAGAGACAGCTTTCTGCTCTATATTGTTGATGACAGGACCGTTGAGTGAATGGGAGAGGAGAGTGAGAACATCTTCAAGCTGAAAAGAATGTTGGGCGAAGAGGATCGCTGGCTGTTAGAGTGTTTGACAAATAGCATCCTTTCTGTCATCAAGACCCTCGGTTAATTGAAGTTGCGTGGCGATACCATCGAGGCTTTTTTCTGGTGACAACATGAACAAGGGTGCATCGACGACGAAATGTGCATACGAACTATGATTTTAGGAGGTGTGGCGGTGACAGGCAGACCTCGCTGCACTTGTGCACGGACAACATCTATGCCTTTGGAAACAAGTGAAGATGGGGCAGCCTCACTGTAGTCAGAAGTGATGGGGGCAGTGGACTGAGGGAGGTATGGACAGCCTCAGCAGCTACTCCAACACTTGTGAGGGTCGAGTCGACGGCCTCGAGAGTGGCCCGAATAGCCTGAGCGGGGGAGGGTATTCCAGCCATCGGAGAGTGTTGAGGATAGAACCCTTTGAATAGAGTCAAGCCAGTACTGTAGAAAGATTGTATTACTTGTTATAATAAGGCACCAAGTGAATCGGGGGATCCGGGCACTGCCGAGGATTGTGGCTGTACATCATCGTCATCCCTATCCTTCATGTCCCTCATGATCGCACCCCTCCAACGAATCGGCACTGACCTCAGCGAGGAAAATAATCGCAGTGATGCCAACTTTGGCTCAGATACTAGTTATATTTCGACTCGAAGCTGAATGGTGTTAAAAAGTCATGGATAGCTTGATGCCGGCTCAATTGGTGGATCGAGCCGAAAAATTGGTCAAAAAGCTTTCCTCTAGTGACGAGTTCAACAAATCGCCACCTGGCAGTCCTAAGTGTAATCTGATGCTTGATCGCGTTCTCCCAGCCATGCTCTCTGGTGCGCGTGGTGGCGAAGGTGGTACATGATACACTGCTTCTGCGATTTACGCTTGTTGTTACGAAGATAACGAGATGACTTTAAGGTATCTCCAATCTCCTGGGACCGCCTGGGTTCTCATCTGCTCTTTGGTCGTGTATGTTTGCCCTGAATCCTTGCAAAGGTCAAGGTCAAGGCGAATGAATTCGACTCCCCCAGAACAAGCCACGCTGACTTGCGATAGAACAGCGGCAGAACTGGAAGCCGGGACGCCAGAAAATGGCGAGGACAAGTTCAAGGATACGGCAAGCACAATGCTTTATTTATTTAAATCCGGTCGCATTCTAAATATCACTGTTCAGGTGTTGAAACGTGATGAGTATCAATGTGTAGTAACTGGTCTACGCGATAAATCGTACTCGTTGTTTCCACCCAGTTGGAATCCGATCAAAACAAGCGCGGGTCATATCGTACGGCGTACGGTTGTGGTATACGATGGTCATGATCCTGACGCAGAACAGCCCGTCTCCTAGTCGTATTAAGTGGTTCGTCTCTGATCGGTCGTTGCGATTATATGGTCTAGATCAGCATTAGTAATGCTTGACATCCTTCGTCACTATGCCTCATTTCCGGAGACATTCGTTGAGGAGGTCAGTTCGATCATTGATGATCCTTCGAACGGTATGACAGTTGAATATAATGCCCACGTTGGATTTGACGATTTTGGCTAGAGTCTTCGGGCGGTAGAAGGGGTGAGTAGTTATTACAATATTCCCCCGTTCCCTTAAATTCGACAAATTGGTCAGGGCCCGAACCCATCCAGGATCGTTTATCACGTGAGGGAGCCGGACGCGGACTCATCCTACCCCATCAGGAAGAGGTTACCTTCTTGGATTCTAGTCCCAAATTCTCAGAGTCATCCTCCCCACGCAAAAAGCAACGAACCACCCGATCTGGCAATGCGGACGACGAGGTACAGAATGTTGAGCAAGGCATTCCTTTACCAGATCCGCTCTTTCTTCGTATCCATGACGCGCTTGCTGGAGTTTTGCACATGAGTGAGGCGACTGAGGCCATAGATTTGGTTCTCAAGAGGGTTGGATAAAGAGAAACCCAGAGCAGTTCTGGTCGGAGCAGCCTTTAAGGATATGTGGACACATGAAATGGTGCGGGAGAATATTGTCTCCATGCAGCAAATGAGGGTTCACCAGGTGCGAGTCTGTTGCGTGTCATACATACTTTTGCAAATCCGAGCACGTACTTGAACCGGCCTTCGGGGCGACCTTACAAAACTTACTGTATCTCCTTATGATCTTTTTCTGCCTCAACCACCCAACTTCATAATGATCATTGTACAGGGGAATTGAATTGAGAGCCTACTCTACCCTTGGCCAGACATCACCGACTCTGAATTCACATCCTTTGGAGGGTTAGGGTTAGGAGGACTCAAGGTATCAAAAAACCCTCACAACGCTTGCCGCAAGTGCAGTGGCAAGGTCATGGCATTCAAGGCCGTGCAAGCAGAGGACCAAGAACTGGGTATCAAAAATACAATAACCTTTTAAGACCCCGGTGGGGTCGTTTAAGTGGTTAAACTTACAAGAACAGATACTACACTTGATCTAAGCCAAAAGGCCCGAGTGGTGAGGAGCCAGGGCGGGGCACAGGTAGCTTATAAGGCAGCGAAAATGTCTGTGCGCAAGATGGGGCGCATCGCTAGCGTGACGCTCCTGATGTTGCACTCGCACAGCTGTATGTCCGGTTTTCCTTGCGCGGTAAGTTTCGAGTATTCAGATTGCGCCCATAACCAATATCAATCTTTGTCTCTTCTGCTATTACCGGGCCGCCTCCTCCTTCTCCATGCAGATCCTTGTAAGGTGCGGGACTCCGAAAATGCAAGGTTGAGGAACAGACTCGCCTTCAAAAGACAACCAGGCTTGTTCAATGAAAGCCGGAAATATTAAGGCTCGGAATTCTAAGGACCTCTACATTCCCAATGATATTAGTGTAGCGAATCTCACCCGTTTGCTTGGTGTTCGCCATAGTACGTTCCTGCGTCTCTACCTAATTCACTTTTTCTGATATGAAGGCTGCAGAAAAGCTTCAGAGCAGAATGCAGGATGTAGGAATGAACAATACGGATTCATCCTACAACAAGCCACATTTTTTGTCCCGTTACCTTCGCAAACCCTAACGTCATTGGAATAGTGTCGTCTGCGGACGATGCGCATCTCCTTGCTTTGAAATTCCATCAAAATCCAACTATTGATGACGAGGCCGCGTTTGACATACCAGTACACCCGTTCCAGTTGTACGTGCGTCGAATATTAATTTACTTGTGCTCATTTTTGTACCATGCTTCTATTTAGACCTCCTTTCGACACCTCGGCCCTTCTACTTCGCTCACCGATTGTTACCATCATGGGCCATGTCGACCATGGGAAGACGACGTTTCTTGATACCCTTGGATCGGCATTTGTTGTCAGTGGCGAACCCGGAGGCATCACCCAGCACATAGCCGCTTTCAGTGTCCATGTGGCATCTTTTTCGACATCACCCAGCATCACCCCCCTTACTGCGGCTCTAGCGGACGAGGTCCTTCGAACGATCACGTTGCTCGACACGCCAGGACACGCAGCGTTCACTGCAATGCGTGCCCGAGGTGCAGGTGTGACAGATATACTTGTTCTGGTCGTCGCTGCGGATGATGGAGTACTGCCACAAACAAGGGAAGTCATCGTCCCATCGAAAAAGGATTCTACGAACGAAGACGGCTACGGTGTGGGTATGGTTGTGGCGATTAACAGAGTCGGGCGCTAACGTCGTACGCCTCTTTCCTCTACCGCCGGCACTCAATATGCAACTCACATCGACTTCAGACTGCAGTAAACCATACTCTCCTCGCGAAGGGTGTGCACGTTGAAGAATTTGGTGATGTGCCATGTGTTGAAGTGTCTGGTTTGACGGGCTGGGCTTGGACAAACTAGTCGAGACACTATTGACTTTAGCGGAAGTGAAGGACCTCCGAGCTCGAAGGACGGGTCGTGCGGAAGGGTGCGTGCTGGAGAGTCGTGTGGACAAGGGACGCGGGTGCGACGTTGGATTTATTTCCACCATTTCTCGAGTTCTTACACTTGCTTCTTTCTAGTCCCATCACTATGGTTTTGGTTACGCAAGGCTGTCTAGGAAGCAGGGGCATATCTGATTGGGGCATGACTTGCGCTCGAGTACGACAGATCACCGACTCCTCTGACGCGCCAGTCCGATCTGCAACCTTGCTTTCCCACTCACGATCTCGGGATGGAAAGAATTCATTCAGGCTGGCGATGAAGTCCTTGAAGGGAGCGAAGACGAGGTCAAGAATGCTATCCATAACCGTAACCGGAATCTTGCTATCCACCTATTACAGGAGGATGTGGTGCTGATCAACGAGAAACGTATGGAGGCGAAGATATGGCGCAAGAAGCTGCAACGTCGGGCCCAAGAATCCCTTCATCTAGCCAAGCCTCTCCAGTGGCAAGCAACGCCGCGGATCCATCTCTGCCTGGTCCCGCGGAGGACCATGTCAAAGAACTCGCCTGATCATCAAGGGAGACGTCAGCGGTTCTGTAGAGGCTGTCGTTGGTGCCGTGGGGAGTATCGGGAACCATATCGCGAAGGTTAGGATCATCCAGGCTGCTGCAGCCAGCCGAAGCAGATGTCGATATGGTTAAAGCTGTTAATGGTGAGCTATTCATGGCGTCTTTTTGCTACATTGCATTACATCTAAATATCTTCTAGCTATGATCATCGGTTTCTCCGTGAGCACTTCACATAAAGTGAAGGCCCATGCCGCTACGTCCGGCGTTTCCATCCACACCGACACAGTTATCTACCGGATATCGACGAAGTCCGATCTCGCGTGTAAGCACTCCTCCCAGGTGATCATCGACATCGCGTCTCCGGGGAAGCGGTTGTGCAACCGATACTCGAAGTCTATGGCAAGCACAAGGTGGTCATCCGAGTGGCCGGTTACCGGGTGACGAACGGTGTTATCGAGCGGCATAAATCGGTGAAAGTCCTGCGTAATGATTTAGAGGTGTACAGGGTGCGTCACCAATCTCTTTCTTTTCGTACGAACGAACTTTCGTTGTCTAACATTCTCCGATCGTGACAGGCACGTTGGACGCCCTCAAGCATGTTAAGGAGGATATTTTGGAAGCACGGAAGGGTAGTGAATGTGGAGTATCTTTTGCGACCGTGATCGGATCCAGACGTTTGAAGTGATCGAGAAGCCTGGTCAGTTGTAATGAGAGGTCTATCTATGCTTAAGTGCTCTTCAATGAGGATGTAAAAGCCGCAGGATACGAGACGGGTTGAAAAACCAGAGGGAATCGAGGGGACGCTGGCCACAATGAACACCTTCATCCTTCATCTACACCTGGCAGCTAGCGATAGGAAGCAGTTCCTGATGGGTGCCAGGGTCTCATACATTCGGGGTATCAATCCTGAATTTGTGTACAATGGATATTATGAAGTTGCGTAACTGAGGTAGCAAAAGATCATGCGCAAATAAGTTTTGCGAGTTCGCTCCGAAGGCTAATTCAGGTACACCCTCAAAAGTAGCTACAACATGTAACAGACTTGCACCTAGTGGACCTTCATTTGCCGCATGGAGACAATACCTCTCCGTAGCATTTCATGTGTCCACATATCCTCGAAGTCTGCTCCAACCAGAACTTCTCTGGGTTTCCCTTTATCCAACCTCTCGAGGATCAAATCTATGGCTTCAGCCGCCCACTCATGTGCAAAACACGAGCAAGCGCGTCATGGATACGAAGAAAGAGCGGATCTGGCAAAGGAATGCCTTGCTTAACATTCTGTACCTCGTCATCCGCATTGCCAGACCGGGTAGTTCGTTGTCTTTTGCGAGGCGGGGAAGATGACTGCGAGAATTTGAGGCTAGAATCCACAAAAGTAATCTCTTCCTTGTGCGGTGCGATGAGCCGTGTCCCTCTGCATGATAAATGATCTTGTATGTGTTCGGGGCCTGACGAATTTGTTAAATTTAAGCGAAGGGGGGAATATCGTTAATAATGACTCACCCTTCCACCGCCCGAAGACTCCAGCCAAACTCGTCAAACCCAAAATGAGCATTATATTCAAGTGTCATACCGTTCGATGGATCATCGATAATCGAAGCGATGTTCTCAACGAAGTTGTCCGGAAGTGAGGCATAGTGACGGAGAATGTCAAGCGTTACTAATGCTGATCTAGACTATATAACCCAAGAGCTGAAAAGGGCGAACTACTTGATACGGCTGGGGGACGAACTGTTCTGCTGTCAGGGTCGTCACCATCGTATACTGCAATGGCACGGCGAAAGATATGACTCGCGTTTGTTTTGATCGGATTTTGACTGGGTGGGAACAGCGGGTGCGATTTATCGCGTAGGCCAGTTACTACACATTGATATCCATCGCGTTTCAACACCTGAACGATAATATTGAGAATGCGGCTGCGTTTAAATAAATGAGGCATTGCGCTTGCCGCGGCCCTGAACTTGTCCTCGCGATTTTCTGGGGCTCCGGCTTCCAGTTCCACTGCTGTTCTATCCCAAGTCGGCGTGGCTTGTTCTGGGGTCGAATTCATTTGCGTTCTGTGAGAAGCACTCCCCTGACTTTTTCAAGGATTCAGAACACATCGTACGGCAAACACGTCTACTTACGGACGAAGAGCAGATGAGAAACCCAGGTGGTCCCAAGGATTGGAGATATCTCAAAGTCATCTGGTTATCTTCATAACGACAAGCGTAAATAGCAGCAGCAGCATATCGCATGCCTCCTTCACCACCACAAGTATATGCACTAGAGAGCATGGCCCTGAGGACGCGATCAAGCATGAGATCGCTCTTTGGACCGTTGGGTGGCAGTTTGTTGAATTTACTACTAGAAGAAAGGTTTTCGACCAATTTTTCGGCCCGATCCACTAATTGAGCCAATGGCATCGAGCTATCCATGACTTTTTTAACACCATGCATGAATTCTCTGCTTCGAGTCGAAATATAAGTAGTATCTGAGCCAAAGCTGGCATAAGCACTGTGATCATCTTCCTCGCTCGACAGTGACGTCGGGGCCGATTCGTTGGGCGGGGTGTGATTACGAGGGAACATGATGCATGGAGATGCGCCAATTCGGTTATGTACAGCCACCATTATGGGCAGTTCCCGGATCCCCCGATTCACTTGGTGCCTTATTATAACAAGTAATACAATCCTTCTACAGTGCTGGCTTGACTCTATTCAAAGGGTCCTGGACTAATCGGGCTGGCCCTCATAGTAATGGTGAGTAGATATGGAAACCCGAATCGGATGCAGGCCACCACCCTTCTTGGAGGCCACCCGCTGAATTAATTCGAATGAATCGTCATGTAAGCGAACGGTAGAAGTGACAGATTCAACGAGGGGAAAAAGACAAACATTTTTGTTCAGTGATAGAAAAGAGTAAGGTCCAGTTTTGCTGGGCGGTTCCTGGATATGGTTCCCTCGCAAGGCCAAGGAGGACAGCATTTGATCCGAAAAGTGGAGAGCTCCTGGTTCGCCCTTAGTGAGAGTACCCCGCCGATTCAGGCTGTTCAAAATTATATCCTCCCCTGTTAGAGATTTATCTGCCTTAAATAAAGGCAAGTAAGCGGTGCATCTCACGAGGCAAGTAAAGTATTGCTAGCCCCAAATACGGTGGAGTAAACACAATTACCCAGGGATCACGGTGTTTGGTCGGGCGCACCTGTACAATTTAGCGAGCACTGTATTCCAAGCATTAATTAGGGGGTGGAGTCAGAGTCTAATCAAGGGAGGCGCACTAATATTGGCCCCAAGGTGAATTAGATTATCATTTTTCACCATGAACTGCGGGGATACGTCGTTAGAAGCCCAATTACATGGGAGACCACGTTAACCAACCATGAAAAGGTCCAGCAGAGCGAAAGCACTGAGTAAAGGGGATGATTTAATTTGTGAATTAGCAGGGGCATTGCAGAGGATGACACGAACGCTGGCAAGGCGCCAGTATTTACAGTCCACACAATTAGCCTTACAAGGAGAATATCCGTCCTGAATATCACCAATCCCCTCGTGGATCAGTAAGAGGTGTCACTGGAACTCGAAAAGACTCCGAGATGGCGCACTGTTTGAATCCTGTACGTGAGGTGTACAGTGTCCAAGCCACAGCGATAGTGACTGCAATGTCACAGACACTGGATGTCACAAGCCATATGGTGACGAGCCACTGCTCGCAAAATTCAGCACGGGAGTCACTCAGGAGACCATAACTGACCGTGTCCTTTTTGTAATCTGCCAAGTGAGGGTGGGTATACCTATTCGAGCATGTCACATATTAAGACTGATCAGGAAGGGGAACCGGTACTACGGACGTGCGAATACCACACGCTGCAAGGCCTCTATATGTCAACTGTCCAGTGCTGAAAGCGAAAGACCTGGTTTACCTGCTCCTGTTACTGTTCAAATAAGGAGAAATTCACTAAGAATGTGCTTCCTCAAATGAGTTCCTTATCGTACCAAACCCGAGAATAGAAAGGATTCCAGTAAAGGCGGCCACAGGCCAAAGTTTCCGGTTGACTGTGCGACCGGATCCAAGGGTCACGAGGCGGTTCAAACGAAAACAAATATGACAGACTCACGGTGATACAAACGACGGGTAAAGTACCTGGGCCGATCAAACACGATGGATTCAAGTCTGTTGCTGTGAGAGGGCAGGCACGTACAGTTGGACTATAATTGCTGGCAGTGGCTACGACAACATGTCAGCACATGCACGGCAGTGTCGCAGAATGGAAATACCCTCTAACCTCGAGCATGATGAAGAACTAGAACGACCTGTAGTTCAACCATCCTTTGAGATTGTTGAATTGAAAATAGGACATACCGAGACGGGCCTTGAAAGGGGACAATTAGCCACGCCATGGAAACTGCCTGCGACATGGCTTACAAAGTGGACAGTCGAAGATACCCAGGGTCGCCATAGTGGTGCACCTTTAAAGAGAGAGAGAGAGAGAGAGAGAGAGAGAGAGAGAGAGAGAGAGAGAGAGAGATGTTAAGAATGCACGGTAGCGCAAGGATCGGCCCTACAGTATATTGGAAAATCATTGCACTGACTGCCATCTGGTGCATAGTGTCGATGATCCTTGAGGGGAAACTTCAGTTAGTATTGGTAAAATCTGTCAATGGCAGGTGCGATGTACCAGAGTGCGGCCACAATGCATTTAAGCCAGCGAGGATCCTGCTTAAAGCGCAGAGCATAATAATAGCATTGCGTTGTCAACTGCCCCAAAGTGTGTATTATGCCTTGAGACTTGTCAAAGACCCCAAGCCATGCTCGCTCACTATTCCGAATAATCTGAAGAGGTGTAGCCGAACTAAGCGAGGAGGGATGAGACACTGCAATGAAGGAATTCTTACGAAGCCGAGGCTATAACGCTAACAAGCACCGCGCCCACAGTATTGTCAAGGACTAGACCGGAGGTGCTTTCGAGAACGTATTTTGTTTGCAACCCCATCGCAATCGGGAGACTCCATCTTGTATCCCAGCCTCTTTTATCTGAGGTATCCAATACAATAGTGAAATCCATCAGGTGCCGCGCGGATCCCGTGAATGCGTGGGCTCCCAGGACCCATGCGTGAACAGGCATGAACCAGTATCTGGAGCAGGAACACCAACCTCTACGACTGTGCACCAGTAATAACGACCACCAGCATTTAGTCGTGAGAGCGGTGAGTATCCCACCCACACGTACAGCCAAATTTGTCACTGCAAAGCCGTTGCCTCGCAATCTCTCACACCCATGCCAGGAGATACCATTTATAGAGAGTAGTGATAGCGAACAGAGACAGACCCCCTAGCCCATAGGAAAAGCAGACAACTGTCCTTATTTTCCCTCAAGGGTGTCTCCACAATGACTATGGGGTAGCGCAAAAGAGTGCTTGGATTATATATCGCATTTCTTTGAGTAGACGACGGATAAATCCCGATTCCTTTCCTAATAGTGGTGAGATTCTTCTGTATATAGTAGTTACCAACTTACCTCAGACACATTTGGTAGCTAGATCAGTCTACTCGCCCCGCCCCACTCTGATCTGACCCACACCATTGAGTGATATATATAAAATTCTGAGAAAAAACCCAACAGATCCCCACGTTGCAGTGGACATCAGAGAATCCACGACCTCCGAGAAGCCTACGTTTCCAATCAACCAACCACGATATTCCGAGTCAACGGATCAGGGTGAGTCTTACACAGGATCCCTTCCAGTTTGATTACAGCGAGACCCAGTTAGACCATTTCCCAGACCGTCATCAGCGACCTGGGGTGGGAAAGTCGCAACCTATCATTCAAGAGGAGAACACAATGGTGAAGCACAGCTGTTTTCATTTGTTGGCGCGGCGCAATTTGCCGATCCCCGGGATATCAAAACCACCAAGAATAGTCTCGCAACCCTCTTGTCTGGTGGAAGGAGTTCCGTTGAATTGGGCAACGTGCTTCCGAAACCACCAATTTTGATGAACTATTTTGGCTGATTTTGGAATGAAAATGTAAGCCGAAGCATCAGATGATTCATTGCCCGTGAGCTTGTAGCCAGTGATTGCTCATTTCGAAGGTCGCTTGGTTCTGGGGAGTCAAAAGGACCAAGCAAAGCTTCTATCCCTAGTTGAGAAGGGAGCTATTGCCAGATCGGGTGATTCGTTGCTTTCTGCCTGGGGAGGATGACTCTGAGGATTTGGGACTAGAATCCATGAAAGCAACCTCTTCCTTGTGTCGTAGGATGAGTCCGCGTCCGGCTCCCTCCACATGATAAACAATCCTGTATGTGTTTGGAGCCTGACGAATTTATCGAATTTAAGCGAAGGGGAAATATTGTAATAACTACTCGCCCCTTCTACCGCCCGAAGACTCCAGCCAAAATCGTCAAATCCAACGCGGGCATTATATTCAACTGTCATACCGTTCGAAGGATCATCAATGATCGAACCGATCTCCTCAACGAATGTCTCCGGAAGTGAGGCATAGTGACGAAGGATGTCAAGCGTTACTAATACTGATCTAGACTATATAATCGCAACGACCGATCAGAGACGAACCCCTTGATACGACTAGGAGGCGGACTGTTCTGCTGTCAGGATCATGACCATCGTATACCACAACCGCACGCCGTAAGATATGACCCGCGTTTGTTGTGATCGGATTCCGACTGGGTGGAAACACCGAGTGGGATTTATCGCGTAGGCCAGTTACTACGCATTGATACCCATCGCGTTCAACACCTGAACAGTGATATTTAGAATGTGACCGGATTTACAGCTGTTTGCAATTTACAAGGCGCGGCGGAAATTTTACATCCGGGGGATGGCGCCAATAGTGAAATCGAACGCAGCCCATATCTTGCCCAATTCCTACGATAAAAATATGAAAAATATACCATTAGATAGCCCTATGTGTTACCTAGCAGCACAGACTGTTATATTTTCCTGAACTTCTGAATTAATCATGGTAGAGGAGGCGTCGACGAGAGTCCACCCTTGACCACACGCAAGCTTGTCTGAAACCGAATCTCATTGGAATATTTCCTAAAATATTTTTAACGTGTAATACAAGTGCTTCTAGCGCCTTGGGGCCTTTTTTTTTGGATCTTTGTATTTCTTGCACACAGAAAGGACATGTATTTATCTAGGTAAATACATGTCCTTTCTGTGTACAAGAAATACAAGCGCCCAATCAAAAAAGGCCCCAGGGCACTAGAAGCACTTGTATTACGCGTTGAAAAATATTTTAGGAAATATTCCAATGAGATTTGGCTTCAGACCAGCTTGCGTGTGGTCAAGGGTGGGCTCCCGTCGACACCTCCTCTACCACAATCAATTCAGAAGTTCAAGCAAATATAACAGTGTGTGTTGCTAGGTAACACATAGGGCTATCTAATGGTATATTTTTCATGTTTTTATCGTAGGAATTGGGCAAGATATGGGCTGCGTTCGATTTCACTATTGGCGCCCATCCCTCGGATGTAAAATTTCCGCCGCGCCTTGTAAATTGCAAACAGCTGTAAATAAATTAAGTGTTGTGCTTGCCGCATCCCTGAACTTGTCCTCGCCATTTTCTGGCGTCCCGGCTTCCAGTTCTGTCGGTGTTCTATCGCAAGTCAGCGTGGCTTGTTCTGGAAGAGTCGAATTCATTCGCGTTATGGGAGAACCCTTGACCTTGACCTTTGCAAGCATTCAGAACACGTCTTATGGCAAACACACGAACACAGGGCAGATGAGAACCCAGGTGGTCCCAAGAGATTGGAGATACCTCAAAGTCATCTCGTTATCTTCGTAACAACAGGCGTAAATCGCAGAAGCAGTGTATCACATGCCTCCTTCGCCGCCACAAGTACGCGCATTAGAGAGCATGGACGTAAGACGCGATGAAGCATCATATTGCACTTAGAACCGCCGGGTGGCAATTTGTTGAACTCGTCACTAGAGGAAAGCTTTTTGACCAATTTTTTGGCTCGATCTACCAATTGAGCCAATGGCATTGAGCTGTCCATGACTTTTTTTAACACCATTCATGAATTCTCTGCTTCGAGTCGAAATATAAATAGTGTCTGAGCCAAAGCTGGAATCAGCATTTCCCTCGCTCGACAGTGAGGTAGACGATGATGTACGGCCACTGTTCTCGGCAGTGCCCGGATCTCCCGACTCACGTGGTGCCTTATTATAACAAGTAATGCAATCTTTCTACACTAGTGGCTTGACTCTATTCAAAGGGTTCTAATCCTCACACCCTCCGATGGCTGGAATACCCACCCCGTTCATACTATTCAGGCCACTCTCAAGGCCGTCGACTCGACTCTCCTACGTCAAAGCCACAATAATGCAAGTTATTCCATACACTCTGGTGCCTTGTCGTTAAATATGAATCCATCAGTTTGTCCCCATCCCGACAGACTGATTGGCTTGTTCTTTAACTTGGCGGTAAGTCCTGCCCTTGTCTTCCCTGTATGTTCCAATTGAAGAATAATATTCAATAGACAAGCATCATTCATGGTGTCTTCCGAACCAGCCGAATCGATTGGAACATCAATTAAACATCTTCCTATGTTGACCTAGCCATTCTCTATGGGAATACTCAGGCTCATCAAGATA
Source organism: Hydnum rufescens UP504 (assembly GCA_014904985.1). NCBI lineage: Eukaryota > Fungi > Basidiomycota > Agaricomycetes > Cantharellales > Hydnaceae > Hydnum > Hydnum rufescens. The sequence continues at coordinate 145,653 of MU128989.1, read as the reverse complement.
AGGTTCGCCACAAGGATGGTCGTGGAAGGCTGCTGCCTGATGTGTTTGCTGAGACGCGTTTGCTTAGTCTTCCTCCTGGCGTTGTCGCGGTATGTTGATCGTTTTTTACCGAGGGATCGTGTACTTACCCAATGGATCTACCTTATCGTCTGCTTCAATCGCCATCACAACGTGGGTCACCATCACCATGACCTTATATTCATTATGACATCTCTTTAAACAATACATCGCTGATATACTACTAAGCATGGTTCTTGGACCGCACATCTGAAGACTCTGCTTGACAATGAAAAACAATTGTTGAAACAAGACGAAGAGATCTTCCAGACTTGCGCGCCTCATCAACTCTGCATTTTGTGCCAATGTTATATTGAGCGATTATCTCGCGGCCATCCTTGGCACACAATGGTATAGTTAATTCGGTCGACAGTTTTTTTTTTCGAAAAATTTGACGATGTCAATCATGTAGAGATACTTTAAGCTGGAGTCTCGATATCACCAGTGAGTGGCACCAAGCGGATCATACTCTTCTTGAGCGTGGTCGGGGAAATTCGTATTCGGTGGAGTTCAATACAATCTACCCTGACACCCTACGCTATCGCTAGACGACACTGTTCACGTAGACATGGACCCTTTTATCTGCATCAGCGTGAGTATGCGGCGCCTCTAATATACGTATTTCAGAAAATGCACTCCAAGGTATTTTCAACCACGGCCAGCCATTCGACTTCGATAATTAATATTTCGAAGCGATGCATATCACTCATAGACCACTGTAGACCATTTCGAGCACACACTCGCTTTTTGGTTCCGAAGTTGCACGACAAAGATAGCAAACCCATCCCACCAGCTGATATTGATTCCCTCACACAACAGAAGATCAATGATTTACGACACGATTCAAAGCTCGTAGACTACCTCCAACTCTCGATTCCAAACCTTCGACGTGATCCTCACACGAAGCTTTACTCTGATGATGATTTAGCACGCATTATCCAGAGAACAACCAAAGTTCCAGCCGGCGCTTTCAGAGTCAGCACCCTCCCTTAATCGAATCTTGCAATTTCTTTTCTTAGTTTGATCATACGCCTTAGGCCCGTCGGGTCCCTGGCGTGTTGGGCGTCATCGAAATCCTCGGTATCAGGCAAGCTCGCAGTTGGGGTGCTGCGCCTTCAACGATTTCAAGTGGTTCCCTGGTCTAAACCCGCATGCCACATCTGGGGAATGGGACCCTGGTCGTTCTATCACTGAGACGGCTCGGAAACTGTATCGAAGCATTGAAGACCTCGCGTTGTATGTAGGCTCAGCTGCCGAGGAAGCGAGGAGTGTCATCCCAGGTTCCATGCTATGCCCTCGTCAGTACACATTGCACGGTTGCCTCACAAAATGAAATATATATATTTTCCCTCTTAGACACGACGGCCCGGGGCCATTGTTGCCGGTGCCATCGCACTGGTGCGATATGGTCGTTATGTTACTTACGGTTACTTACGATTTCACACCCTCTAATCTCACGACGTGAGAATTCGCAGACGCCAATCGCAACACCGAAAATGCTGCGTGGGGCGGTCGACTAGGCCGCGTTCTCGCACGAGCCTCCAAATGATAACGATGCCGAGTCTGTTTACACACACATTCCCCTCATTATTCCTACTTCGCAGCCACGCTCCATAGACAACATTCTAGAGAAAAATGGGTACGCGGGTCAATATTCGCTTGATCCTCCTGCAATCCAGCCCGTTACGAGGCTGTTCGTGGATCCGAATGTTATACGCGCAGCCCTCCGCGATGACAAGACTTCTTCGTACCCGCAGACGACATCATAGACGATGACGACGTGCAGAACACGGAACATTCCCCCCATCGCCCTAGCAATATCGCGTCCAACCACCATGATACCGTCCATCATCATAATCACAATTGCGACCATATCCATCACCATAAATATCCTGTTGTCGATGGGGTGGCACCATCCATTTTTCCAATGACAACAAGCGCAGAATCGATTGCACATCGACCCACAGGCTCGCCTCCTCAAAGAGATTACCCTTCTTCTACTTTAGTGCCTTGCGACGACCAATCTAGGGTTCCCCCCAAGGGATGAGTCAACCCGCCCCGGTCGACCTCACCATCGGCTCCTTCCTCTCGATCGACGTCCGTCGTGCCGACTAAACCATCGCCTCACAGCCTACCCCGAATTGTTTCTGAATTGCACCTCACCCCACCCACCCCAACACGGTCTCCCGCGCCGGGGTGAGTACGTGGGCAAAATCCCACCCTTCGCCAGTTCTCTGGCTGGGGCACTAATCGATTAGTCTCTGAAGACGACGCTTCTCGATACCCTTTGATCGGCATTTGTTGCCAGTGGCGAAGCCCGAGGCATCACCTAGCACATAGTCGCTTTTAGTGTCTATGTGGCATCTCCTTCGACATCACCCGCCTTACCTCCGGCTCTAGTGGACGAGGTCCCTCGAACGATCACGTTGCTCGACACGCCAGGACACGTGGCGTTCACTGCAATGCGTGCACGAGGTGCAGGCGTGAGAGATATACTTGTTCTGGTCATCGCTGCGGATGATGGGGTAGTGCCACAAATAAGGGGAGTCATCGCCCTATCGAAAAAGGATTCTACAAACGAAGACGGCTACGGTGTTGGCATGGTTGTGGCGATTAACAAAGTCAGGCGCTAACGTCGTACGTCTCTTTCCTCCACCGCCGGCACTCGATATGTAACTCATATCAACTTCAGACTGCAGTAAAGCATGTTCTCCTCGCGGAGGCTGTGCGGCTTGAAGAATTTGGGGATGCCCCATGTGTTGAAGTGTCTTGTTTGACGGGGCTGGGCTTGGACAAACTAGTCGAGACAGTATCGACTTTAGCGGAAGTGAAGGACCTCCGAGCTCGAAGGACGGGTCGTGCGGAAGGGTGCGTGCTGGAGAGTCGTGTGGACAAGGGACGCGGGTGCGACGTTGGATTTATTTCCACCATTCTTGAGTTCTTACTCTTGGTTCTTACTCTTGCTTTCTTTCTAGTCCCATTACTATGGTCTTGCTCACGCAAGGCTGTCTGGAAGCAGGGGTATCTGATTGTGGGGATGACTTGCGCTCGAGTACAGCAGATCACCGACTCTGGCGAGCCAGTCCGATCTGCAACCCCTGCTTTCCCACTCACGATCTCGGAATGGAAAGAATCAGCTCGGACTGGCGATGAAGTCCTTGAGGGGGGCGAAGACGTGGTCAAGAATGCTATCCATAACCGTAATCGGAATCTTGCTATCCGCCCATTACAGGGGGATGTGGTGTTGATCAACGAGAAACATATGGAGGCGAAAGATATGGCGCAAGAAGCTGCAACGTCGGGCTCGAGGATCCCTTCATCTAGCCAAGCCTCTCCAGTGGCAAGCAACGCCGCGGATCCATCTCTGCCTGGTCCCGCGGAGGACCATGTCAAGGAACTTCGCCTTATTATCAAGGGAGACGTCAGTGGTTCTGTATAGGCTGTCGCTGATGCCGTGGGGAGTATCGGGGACCATATCACGAAAGTCAGGATCATCCAGGCTGCTGCGGGGAGCCAACCGAAGCAGATGTCGATATGGTTAAAGCTGTTAATGGTGAGCTATTCATGGCGTCTTTTTGCTACATTGCATTACATCTAAATCTCTTCTAGCTATGATCATCGGTTTCTCCGTGAGCACTTCACATAAAGTGAAGGCCCATGCCGCTACGTCCGGCGTTTCCATCCACACCGACACAGTTATCTACCGGATATCGACGAAGTCCGATCTCGCGTGTAAGCACTCCTCCCGGTGATCATCGAACATCGCGTCTCCGGGGAAGCGGTTGTGCAACCGATACTCGAAGTCTATCGCAAGCACAAGGTGATCATCCGAGTGGCCAGTTGCCGGGTGACGAACGGTGTTATCGAGCGGCATAAACCTGTGAAAGTGTTGCGTAATGATTTAGAGGTGTACAACGGTGCGTCATCAGTCTCTTCTTTTTGTACGAACGAACTTTCCGTTGTCTAACATTCTCCGATCGTGACAGGCACGTTGGACGCCCTCAAGCATGTTAAAAAGGATATTTTGGAAGCACGGAAGGGTAGTGAATGTGGGGTATCTTTTGCGAGCGTGATCGGATCCAGACATTTGAAGTGATCGAGAAGCCTGGTCAGTTCTAATGAGAGGTCTATCTGTGCTTAAGTGCTCTTCAATGAGGATGTAAAAGCGAGACGGGGTTGAAAAACCAGAGGGAACCGAGGGGGGACGTTGGCCACAATGAACACCTTCATCCTTCATCTACACTTGGCAGCTAGCGACAATAGGAAGCAGTTCCTGATGGGTGCCAGGGCCCCATACATTCGGGGTATCAATCCTGAATTTGTGTACAATGGATATTATAAAGTTGGGTGATTGAGGTAGCAAAGGATCATGCGCAAATAAGTTTTGAGAGTTCGCTCAGAAGGCCAATTCAAGTACACCCTCAAAAGTAGCTACAACATGTAACAGACTTGCACCTAGTGGACCTTCATTTGCTGCATGGAGACAATACTCTCGCGTAGCATTTCATGTGTCCACAAATCCTCGAAGTCTGCTCCAACCAGAACTGCTCCGGGTTTCCCTTTATCGAACCTCTCGAGGACCAAGTCTATGGCTTCAGCCGCCCCACTCATATGCAAAACTCCAGCAAGCGCGTGATGAATACGAAGAAAGAGCGGATCTGGCAAAGGAATGCCTTGCACATTCTGCACCTCTTCCGCATTGCCAGATCGGGTAGTACGTTGCTTTTTGCGAGCTGGGGAAGATGACTGCGAGAATTTGGGACTAGAATCCACGAAAGTAATCTCTTCCTTGTGCGGTAGGAGGAGTCCGTGTCCGACTCCCTCCACATGATAAACGATCTTGTATGTGTTCGGCGTCTGACGAATTTGTTGAATTAAGCGAAGGCGGGAATATCGTAATAATTACTCACCCCTTCCACCGCCCGAAGACTCCAGCCAAAATCGTCAAACCCGACATGAGCATTATATTCAAGTGTCATACCGTTCGAAGGATCATCGATGATCGAAGCGATGCTCTCAACGAAGTTGTCCGGGAGTGAGGCATAGTGACGAAGAATGTCAAGCGTTACTAGTGCTGACCTAGACTATATAATCGCAAGAGCTGATCAGAGACGAAGCACTTGATACGGCTGGGAGACTGACTGTTTTGCTGTCAGGATCGTCACCATCGTATACTGCAATGGCACGACGAAAGATATGACTCGCGTTTGCTTTGATCGGATTTTGACTGGGCGGAGACAGCGGGTGCGATTTATCACGTAGGCCAGTTACTACACATTGATATCCATCGCGTTTCAACACCTGAACAGTGGTATTTAGAATGCGACTGCGTTGAGAATAAATCAAGCGTTGTGCTTGCCGCAGCCCTGAACTTGGCCTCGCGATTTTCTGGGGCTCCGGCTTCCAGTTCCACTGCTGTTCTATCCCAAGTCGGCGTGGCCTGTTCTGAGGGTGTCGAATTCAGTTGCGTTTTGTGAGAAGCATTTCCCCTGACTTTTGCAAGGATTCAGAATACATCTTACAGTAAACACGTCTACTTACGGACGAAGAGCAGATGAGAAACCCAGGTGGTCCCAAGAGATTGGAGATATCTCAAAGTCATCTCGCTATCCTCATAACGACAAGCGTAAATAGCAGCAGCAGTGTACCGCACGCCTCCTTCACCGCCACAAGCATATGCACTAGAGAGCATGGCCGTGAGGACGCGATCAAGCATCAGATCGCTCTTTGGACCGTTGGGTGGCAATTTGTTGAATTCGTCACTAGAGGAAAGCTTTTTGACCAATCTTTCGGCCCGATCCACTAATTGAGCCAATGGCATCGAGCTATCCATGATTCTTTTAACATCGTTCATGAATTCTCTGCTTCGAGTCGAAATATAACTAGCATCTGAGCCAAAGCTAACATCAGCGCTGCGGACAACATCTTCCTCGCTGGACAGTGAGGTCAGTGCCGATTCCTCGGATGGGGCGCGGTCATGAGAAGACATGATGGATAGGGACGACGGTGATGTAAAGTGATGGTGGTGAATTCACCTCAATCCGATTGTGTGCAGCCACAGTTCTCGGCAGTGCCCGGGACTTGTGCAGGGGAACTTTGCACGTCCGCTAACGCGTCCCCCATTGGTCCCATCCACGCGGACCGTTGCGCCGAAGCGAAAGACCTTGCACTCCGAGGACGACCCTCTTCCCAAGCCACTTCCCCCGAAACGAGTGAAGCTGGCTGCTAGTGTGGGAGAGCTGAATATCATCCCCACCAGGCGAGGCATTGTCCCTACAAGACGAAGGACGAGTGAAAGTATTGGCAAGTCGGGAGGCAGCGGTGGGTGGTTTTTTCATTTTAATGTCCAGTATTTTAGTCATAATCGGTCGATCCTGACCAGTTGTGCCCCATCCAATTGTGGAGCCAGCTCAGTTGTATCGACAGATTTCCACCGAGATCCCGCGATCCCAGCGGACGCACCAACTCTTGGTTTGGTCCTCGTGCAGAGCCCAGAATATGCCTTTGACTGCCGAGCCATTTGATCTTCCTATTCTCCTTCCTGTCATCTAATTACAGCTGAAATCTTGTCAAGATGATGTAATTAGAATGTTGGCAGAGTGGACACAAATCCATTGTCCGTGACTATGGGTGTGGGGAGAGCCTCGGAACCCAAATACTTCTTCCAAACCCGACGAGTATGAAGAATCAAGAGCGACTCGGCAGTGCGCGCTGCAATATCCTAGCACTGTGGTCTTCCATTCAATGTACTCTCCCGGAGCCCGAAACGAGCAGGATATGTAGGCCAAGATCATTCCTTGAAGAAATCCACCACCGAGATGGCACAGGGCGCGATTGCGGTTTGTGGCCCGACGAGGCATTGCAGGTCACAGAATATCAGGTAAGCGTTGTGCACGCTAACTATGATGTCATTGAAGTGTACACCGATGGAATCTGCGGATCTGGGGAACTCTGAATGCATTCTCGGAGGCACGAGGCACGAGGCGCAAGGCCAAGGGGCCCGTCTTCCATGAATATCTTTACTCCTTTTTCTCTCGTCGAACGTGCAGCCGGTGCCACGGATGTGTAGGCGGAAAGACAACCCGTTTGAATTATTACGTGCCCTGAGTCGATTGGAACCTGTCCCAGGAAGCCGACCGTCGCGAGCCGCAGGGTGGTCCATTGAAGAAATTAAGCTCGAGCGGGAGATTACTGCTGTGGCTCAACTCCAGCTGGGAATCTGAAACGAGCCTCCAGAAGCGAAGGTGTGCTGCTTCATCCTTGTGCTAATATCTGGATCATGCAGGTCCCCGAGACGATCGCGGTATTGTCTTCCTACGCATGCCATTTGTTAGATGTCTTGATGAGCGATTGTTCTTAGTATGCTGTGTGTTTTCCCGACTTCGGCCAAATTACTATTACATGCACGGTCATGGAGAGAGTCAGCCTGGCCTATAATACATTTACATGAAAACCTGCACTCTTTCGCAGGGCTTGCAGTTTCTCCCCGTCTTCGATCTCAAGTATGAGGGGTATGTATTTTCTACATTTGAAGAACGTTTTTCATGAATGATAGAAGAGGCAACGTTCGGTTTCGCTGAACGATCCTTGGGCATGGTTCCCTTGCGAGCACACACGGAACACGCTATGTGATCCGAGAAGTGGAGAGGTCCGCCGTTAGTGAGAGTTCCCCGTCGATTCAAGCTGTTAAAATTATATTCTCGCCAGTTAGAGATTTATCTGCCTTGAATAAAGGAAGTAAAGGGAGCGTCTCACAAAGCAATTCATAGATCAAGCATACAGGTACGTCTGCTCGTTCCAAGAATTAATCAGAGGAAAAGTCAGAGTTCAATGACAGCGCTATGGCTGCTGGATAGAGTCTCTACAATGACTGCAGGTACGCATTAGGAGCCCAATTAGAGAGGAGACCAGTTCAACCAACCGTGACAACACCCAGCAGAGCGAAAGAGCCAGAGCAAAGGCGAAGATTTAATCAGTGAAGTACCCGGTCCATTGTGGAGGATCGACACGAACGCCGGTAAAGCACCAGTATGCACACTCCACAGAGTTAACCTCAAGGAGAATATTCGTCCTGGATATCACTAATCCTCACGGATCTGTGAGAGGTGTCAGTGGGAGTCAGAAAGAGATAACGCACTGCTTGAACCGAGTAACTGAGGTATACAGTGTCCAAGCCACGGGGACACCGACCACTACATCACAGACGCTACATGCCACGAGCCACATAATGACAAGCCACCGCTCCCCAAAATTCGGCACGGGAGGGTGCGTAAGTCGGTCAGGAGACCATAACGGACCCTGTACCCATTGGCCTCTGCAAAGAGAGGGAGGGAGTACCTATTCGAGCACATCACAGACTAAGACTGATCGAGAAGGAGGATCAGCACTACGGACGTGAGGACGGCGCAGACTGGAAGGTCTCTATATGTCAGCCGTCCAGTGGTGAAAATGAAAGACCTGGCTTACCTTCTCCCAGTGCTATTGAAATAAGGAGGTATTTCGTTACGGATGTTCTTTCTCAAATGAGCTCCTCATCGTACCAAACGTGGCAACAGAAAGTATCGCAATGAAGGCGGCTATGGGCCAAAGCTTTGGGTTGACTGCGCGACAACGCCCAACTGTCATGAGGTGGCTCAAACGACGTGTAAAGTACCCGTGAAGATTGAGCATGATGAATTCCACTCTGTTGTTACGGGAGTGCGGGCACGTATCATCTGGACTATAAATGCTCAAATGCTGCAGAGCCTACGACGAGATCTCAATGCACGCACAACAATGTCACAGAATTAGAATACCCTCTAACCTCTAGTATGATGCAGACCTAGAATGGCCCATAGACGCCGAAATTCAACCATCTTTGGAGGTCATCACATCGAAAATTGGACATACCGAGATAGACCTTAAAAGTAAAACTTCCCGCGGCATGCCTTACCAACTGCTCTGTCGAACATATTTGAGGTCGCCATAGTGGTGCACCCTCAAAAAAAAAGATCTTGAATATACACGGCAGCGCAAGTATCATACCTCCACTGTATTGGGAAATCATTGCGCTAACTGTAATCTGGTGGGTACCGTCAATGACCCTTGAGGGAAAGAATCGGTGAGTATTGGTAAAATCTGTCAAAGCCGGGCACGTCATGCCAAAGTGTCGCCGAAATGCATTTAAACCAGCTAGGATCCTGCTTGAACGAAGAGTATAATAATAGTATTGCGTTGTCAACAGTTCCGAAGTGTGTAGTACGCATTGAGACTTGATAGAAACATTAAGCCATGCTTGCTCACCATTCCGAATAATCTGAGAGGAGTCAACGAACTTAGCGAGCAGGAACAAGACACTGTAATCAGGGGATTCTTATGAAGCCGAGACTATAACGCTAACAAACACCACGCCCAAGGTATTGTTAAGTGCTACACCGGAGGGGCTTTCAAGAGCCGTTTTTGATTCCAAGTCCATGGCAATCAATTGGAGGTGGAGGGACTGACTCCGCCTTTGTCCAGCTGCTTTATCTGAGAATCCAATGCAATAACTTAAATCAGACACACGGTTACAGTACGCATTGTAGATTGGTCCGCGGGGCTTGAGCTCTCCATGTCATACGCTATGACACTTCAATTGCAACTCAACCTCTGCGGCTAGCGCTGGTGTGACCGAGAACCCGGCACCGGCCCGAATGTGTCTGCGCCAGGCAGGAACACCAACCTCTACGACGCACCGGCAATAACAACCCATCAGGTGGGGAAAGAAGGAAGCATCTCCCAGGGCCCCAGCTGGCAGGAGCAGCAAGACACGCCAAAATAACGAAGCAGAGCGGAAGCAAAGCTTCGGCTGTTTCCGCTCCTTGTGTAGCCGAAAAGGGGGCGTCTTCAGGACCCCGAAAAACCAGACAAACGATGATTTTAGAGTACAAAGGATTTACATGTGCTATCAAATCAGCTCAAGGAATACAACACTGGTTGACCAATGTGGGTTTGAATCTTATTCATTGCTAGAGAACGAACCCAATCACGCATGAGATATGAAGTTTCGCATCAAGGAAACCAAAGAAATAGCAATGGAACCAGCGTACCTTGATTCTTCGGCCTCGGCGACGCGTTTGACAAGGGGAACACCCTCATCAAACTCCTTGAACTTTGCAACGCTGATCAGCTTCGCCTCCACCATCGCCTCAAGGAGGTCCCTCGTCCAGACACGGCAACCATTTGTAGTTGACGACTTGGAGAATTGGACACTTTTGGCAAGCATCAGAATCTGATCGCGTTGCACTCGAGTAAAGCTGCCCAAAGAGTAGAATGCGTTCCTTTCGCGTGATGATGCTGAGCGGTATTTCGCGACGGGAGCGTAATAGCTGTAATTGCCACTCTGTCCTGTGAGCTGCAAGATCTGAGTAACGATTTGGCCCTTGTCGTCGACGCGGTTTGTCCACTCAAGCAGGACATGACGATCTCCATAACCTGGGTAGGACATGCCAGCCGCTTGCAATCGCACTTCCTTGACAGTGTTGTCATCGGGATGCTGTGGGTATACGTCGCCGAAGAATCTGTTTACAGCAGCCATCTGAAGAAAAGGTCATGAATGGTCCTAGCGCATTGTTCCTCAGAAAGTTGGCTCACAATGTCAGTTCAGAAGATCCTCAATAGGGGAGGAGGGGGAGAAGATTGGCAATGGATGACTTGAGAATGCCTTTTGTGCGCGAAAGGAGTATCACGGGCACAAAGAAGGAACCAGGGAAGATTGAGGTATATCACAACCTACGCCGAAGAGGAAATGCACCCTTGTCAGATATCAATCTCGTGCAATATTGTCTCTTTCGTGGATAGTAATCACGTACCATACATACGGAGATCGATATGCATCGTAGATCCATCAATTAGAAAGTGGCAGCAAATACAGAGACCAATCTATTTACAGCATTGATTTCCCTCTCCCTCGTGCGTTCATTAGGGTACATCTTGTCAAGAATGTACACCCAATTAGCGGTCATATAGCCGGGGTTCCGCATCCGGGCCATCTCCCAGTACTCAGGATAGAAACCAGCAGTCGCCCAGTCAATGATCCCAGTAATCGTCGTGCCATCGACCATTATATTCGGAGGAACTAGGTCGCCATGTGTAAACACGGTAGGTGCATTCCGAGGGAATTCTGAAAGGAGACCTTCGGTGAATTTATTGGTGCAGAAAAGTAAAAGAATCCGGCGGAAATGATCGAGGAATTCCCCCGCTGTGGAGAAAGCAGCTTTCGGGAAAAGAAACGAGGGGTAATAGTGATTACGAAATGGACCACCATCCACGGCGCCATACATTGTCCGTGCAAGCTTGACACGTCGCATTGCGATCCGTATGGTCTTGATCTGGGTAGCGATATGATCAAGTTGTTCGGTGTTCATAGAATCGATCACTCTATCCAGTGACATTCCGGGATTTCATCCATGACAATGGACCCATTAGGATAATCCGAGGTCGCGCGTCTGTGATGCAGAATTCGAGGCACGGGGAGGCCTTTGGAGCGAGCAAAGAGTGTGGCGACAACCTCCGGAGTTACATCGCCCACGCATGCATTGCCATGTTTCACCACGACACCAGGGTGCACCCTAGAGACATAACTGTCATCGAGACACTTAAGTATAGCTTGAGGTCTCATAGAAAGTGCTCTGGAGAGGGAATTCTTTCCCAGTATGCTGTCCAGTGGGCGGGAATGCTGAGGCATGCTGATGACCTAATGACATTAGCCTGCATCTGGCTGAAAAAGTAAGAATATCTTACTGACAAAGCTTTCGGATATGACTTGCGAATAAAGGCGCGTGGGTTTACGATAGATGTTTGCGAGAATTGATTGTGCCCGGTATTTGCTAAGAAAAAAAAAACACGAGCGATGTTCATCCAGCGCAATATTGTTTCTGCTCTAGAATAAGTTACCTGATGCTGATGGAACTCTGGGTATGATGCCTGACGAGTGTTTGCGTCGGGGTGAGAATGCCGGCAAATGCCGTGATTACGTGACTCGACTGTACTCAGATCTCCTCGGCTTAAAAGATTTTACTCGTTCAAGAGGGTCTATATATTACTCTGTAGGCTATGTATTACGGCCCATGAGGCAGGGTAATCCTGCCGTATCACCGTCAATCTTCAGCCCCCTCTGATTCTGCTATTTCCACTGTGTAACTTGAACGAGATTCAAAAATATTCAACCTCTTGTTCTTATTCTTGCTCCAGTCCTGACAACACAGAACTTCCTGAAGGCTATGTGCTGGATTGTGGGGAACGCAAGGTAACTGGGCCTAGCGAAGCCATTCGCGGAAATTGCTCCACCATTCAAGTGAAGGCTAATTTTTGGGAACGTCGAGTCCTCGCGCGATCTATGTTCTTTGGTGCACTGCCACAAGAGCTATATCTCCTCCGTGACATTATCCCAATAGATCTTAACAGCTGGAGATTCTGCCTGTGCTTTGGAACAGCGTTAGACCCTCGGGAAAATGTCAGACACTTTGGGAGAGGCGGGGTCACAGACCAGCTCGAATATTCAACAGGTAACTTATTCTGTCGGGGCGATGGCGATGTTGGCTCTAATCTCGCGGGTTTAAGCCTCTCCACTTCTATCATGAAGATGCCATCGTGCCACATGGCTTAATCGGGGCAGGCCATTCGCATGCTCGGTATACAGTGATGGTGGTGGTGGTGGTGGTGAAAGTCTCTTTTATATACCGCAGCGGGCTGCCTATGGGTAGTGGTAAGGCGCCTAGGGCGGTCCATTCACAAGGATATTATTGAATTTTATTTCCCTTTCGTGCACCTCTCCTGGCTTGGCATAGAGTTTTGGGTATCTGATGCTTCTCAATAATTCTCTTTGGCTAACTGTCCATTGCTACTATATAGGGCGAGTGGTCGTGCCATCAAATGCCTTGACTTTTGACCTGGCTTATAAGTGCCGGAAGGCTCTCTGAACTTGACGCCCGAGAGTTCGGTGGTTCCATTGTCCTCCTATAGTGGCAGAGCTTGTTAAACTTCCGGCTGCTTACAAGCCCTGATCGCTTTCGAACGAAAAGCTTGGGACATCAAATCTGCGAGAAGCTTTGAGGCAAATTTTCCCGGATTGTACGTTCTGCCCGAATTGAACGAATACTGAGATCTCTCGGACCCTGATACGGAAACCAGCTTACCCCATCCCCTATCTTTACTCCTGCTCTTTACTCCTGCCTCCCCATATTCAAACTTCCAGAAATCAAACCCTCCAAATACACCAAGGACTGAATAAATTGGTCATTGCAGGCGCTGGTGGGCTACAGAGACCGTGATTCACACCGAAATTGCCTATTTTCATCGTTTCTCTAATCTTGCTCAATCTTCTTCTAGGGGCTATGGGCGGTGATAGATTATCTGGAGACTTAAGGGGTTTAAGCGCACTGCTAGGGGAATCGCTCCCCTGGACACCGCGGTGTGATGGGATTTACGTAATCTCAGAATTCGGTGATGAGGCTAGGTTTTACCAACTGCGGGGTGCGGCGCTTATAGTAGAAATGGGGCAGTGCTAGCAAGCGACTACAATCGGGTGCCTATATGAAGTGTATCGCCATCCATTATATAGCCGAAATTATTTACATCTGTTTACAGTAATAACTATAATAAGAAGATCACTAATATGTGGGGTTCGGACACACCCATGAATACGTGCGGGAGTTCTTAAGTAAGGACTGGCTCAGAGTGGAGTGTGGATCAGTAAGGGCCTGTAAGGCTTCTGGCACGTTGGAGCCGCGCGCATCAGAAGTCTGTGGTGCTTCCGTGCATGCTCAGGTTCAGATGAGCGCGAGCTTCCCCCCATGCTGTGGAATCATGGCAATGCCAGCCTGACGGTAGATCTGATCGTACGAAGACCAAAGCAGGTGTATTCCCCTTTGTCTTGTTGTTCCTAGATGTAGACTTGCACCAGGTGGTGTGACGTTGGACTGTTGGGGCTCGGTAAAGTCCAAGAGTGGGGATGCGGATGGATTGCTGTGCACATTCATTCAGTGGACAGGAGCCTGAGCGGCTGATGAATTGTATTTGGCGGCCGTTGCCAAGTTGGTGCACACCCACCATGCATTGCGTCTCCCATATAGTATTGGTCATTATTTCCAGAGGCCACTAGGCCCTATATCAACTAATAAATACCAGACTGGGATGGTTCCCTCCAACTCCCTTTCTCTCCCCCAGTCTTCACAATGGTGATTGGAACAGACATTGGCACGGGTGTCGCCACGGGCGCACTCTTTCAGGCAGTAAGATCTATATGGGAGCTCATCGATGTACGTCCCTTTCGCTTCATCAGTATTTCACTCCTCACTCGAGTCTGGATAGGAAATCAAAGCAAATAAGCACGCAGCGTACAAGCTTGCACTTCAGTGTGAAAAGAATCAAACAGAATTGCTCCAGATCTTCCAAGATTCCTTGGCGAAATGGGCTCCAGCAGGATGATGCTATATATCGAACGTAAGTACAGAGAGACTATTCCCCATATCCCATTCGGATACTCACGGAGTTCCTAGAATACGGACCTACTACTTTGAATTTCAGCGAGTTCGTGTCTTTGTGCTGTCCTAGACGTATCCCAGCTGCCGCTAATCAACGATCAGCGAACAGAAAACTCGATGCGATATTGACCGATATGAGATCCTGGGCCCAGATGGACGTCTGGGACAGAATCACAGTATGAGCCCTTCGCTTAGCCTTCATCCTTTGCAAGCAATGCTCACGTCGAACCTGTGCAGAAAAAATCATCGCATGGCAGCACGAATATCCGAGCACCATATGGACCTATTGCAATCATGGACACTCTTCCAAGCACGTCATATTTCCCCCAGTCTTATCGTCCAGTAGTGGTTGACGCTTACCTCGTGTTGTGTTCTCCAGGCTGGAATGCAAGGCCAAATACTGGCCAGCGGCGCCAAGCTACACACGGTCGCCCGCACGAACAGTTTGATACTCCAGGCTCTGACCATCAGCACCGCAGAGTGGCAGGCAGACTTCAACACGGCACAGGCTGAAGATCACCAGTCCTACAAAGAGTTCATGCAATCCACGGCATTGACCTTGAACAACGTTCAAGATCTGCGCCTGGACGTATCCGAGAAATTCACCAACATGCTCAACAAACATGAAGAGATCATTCAGACGCTGAAACAGGTCCGTAATTCTGCTTACATGTGCAGTCTAAGCCCCTGATTACCGACTTCCGACTTCCGGCGCTAGGATAATTCTTCGGCAGCACGTGAAAGCGAAGACCCCGATGTGATCGAAGCGCGCAATCGACTCATCATCGCCCTCGAGAATTATACAGGAGACCGCCCCCTGTTTAGTATGGACTCCTCCGAGTTGACCGTCCCGATCGAAGTCCATCGCGGAGACCACGCAATAATCTGCAAGGGCGTGCGTGCGGGAAGAACGGTCGCGATAAAGAAAGTTAACGTGGAGAGCTGCCAGGGTTGAAGTGTGAGTTGAGCCCTCCACGATCATTATTCCCCCTATTTACGCTGGTGGAGATTATAGGCTCTACAAGGTGAGCTTGCGGGGCCTGACAGCAAGAAGGTATATATTAGATACTCGACCTCAGCGTATAAATCGCGAAAGCAAGATTTGGCAACGACTTGAACCACCGCAATGTCGTGCCCTTCCTGGGATGCTGTGGGCCAAGGCACGAGTTGCCTTATATGATCAGCGAGTGGATGTCAAACGGGAACGCTCGAGTTTACGCTAGGAAAAATGCGGACAAGAACGTGGATTGTGTCCGAATTGTGAGGCCCTCTATTGAACTCTGCCTACATTTCAATGCTAACGCTGCCCCTCTTGCCAGTGGTTGGCTTTTGCCTGCAGGCTATAATTCTGGACTGGGACTGATTCCGATTTATCTGTTTTGTCACCTCCTAGTCTCAATATTGCCTGAAGGCCTAATCTATCTCCACTCTCAGTCGCCCCCGATCATCCACGGTGGTCTAAAAGCGGTGCGTAGAACATATTTCATATCGCAGTGAAGACAGATGACCAAACAAGCAGATCCTGGCAGAGCAACATCCTCATCGACGCTGACGGAACAGCACGAATCACAGACTTCGCACTAGCATCCATCGCAGCCGATGTCCAAACTGGTAGTCGACCACCTCCCATGCGATGGTCTGCTCCCGAAGTATTGGAAGGTGACAATCACGAAGTCAGCTCGGACATGTATTCTTATGCCTGTGTCATCCTCGAGGTACGGCCAACTCCCACTCAAAAACCATCAAATGGGAGAGAGACTGACGTGGGGTGCGCCTTGAATTAGATCATCACTGACGCGGATCCGTTCTCCAAATACAATCATCTCTACCGTCTCCATCGACTCATTCGCGAAGGCCTGCGACCAGAATTCCCCCAATCAGAGCTCGCATGGAGGAGAGGACTGACAAACCCGGAGTGTGCGTTGTGGAAGCTAATGCATGAATGTTGGGCACCGCATCCCGAGCGAAGACCCACTGCTGTGCAGGCCAGAGACAGGATGCTCGAAATTTGGAGTGAGCGTAGGGCAAGAGCCAGGGTCCAAGGGGTTGGTGGCGCTATTGCCACTGTAATATAACCTAAATGGGACATCGAATCGTCATGTTTCTTCTATCGTGTGCATGATACGGACGCCCAGGTGAATGATTATGAGGAAAGCCGACATCCAGATCTGCAGGCTATATGACAAGGTTGACAGCCATCGCAACACAAGCTAACGCTACATAGGGTGATAATCTTTCTCCTACACAGGACATGCTCGGTATCAACAACCGTGCTCTTGAGACGACCTGGTGATCACTTTCTCACCTATCTGAGCACACTTCCAAAATATGCCAAGGAATCTGGCGTATCAAAATGCAGCATTCGGCGGTTGGCGCGTTTGAATTGGAAGAGAGACCGGTTACGAGGGTCTGGAGGAGTTCTTCTGAGGTCGCCACTTTGTTGAGCATCTGGGTGTGTTTTTCCTTTTGCTCGCCGTGGGAAGTCGTCAGATTGGCCGCGTCGGTGTGCTTCGCTTCCAGAGATTGGTTCAACTGGGAAGGGAAGTATTTAGCACACCTGATATCTAGAAAAGGGGGCCAAGAAATCCAACAGCGGACAAGACATACCTCCTTCAGACTCTGTTCCAGAGTCTTGACCTTCTGCTCGTCGACGATCGTACCTTCTTTGATCTCGAGCTGCGTCCCGAGTCTCACCAGTTCCTCGACGTGTGAACTGAGCACCTCCAACGCCTTGGACTTTCCTCCCTTCGCTAATTCTTTACCCCATTTCTTCTTGATTCTCCCGTGCTTCTTCTCCGCTTCGGCGCCCTCACGTTCTCCCTCATCCACCTCCCGCTGAGCGTCAACCATCACTGCTTTCTTATCCTACCTCTGGGCGTCTTTCTTTACTACACATGTGTTAGCCTCGGTCCAGTCATGCGCCCGCAAGAACCGTGCGAGACGCTCAAGTTCGGATGACGTCTTCTGGAATATTAGGTAGGATCATTTTTGCTCGCGAAATTTATCGAGCTTGGGCGTTATCTCCTCTTGGAGCAGCTGTTTGCCACAGAACGCATTAGGGTAGAGTCAGACGTGTTACTCGCAATCGGGAGAGGGCCAGGATCATACTGAAGTGATCCACTCTATGCACTTCTCCTTCTTTCGCATAGTTTGCTTCGCCTTTTCCTTACGCTCCTCAAAAATTCGCGTCCCAGCAGCTTCTTCCATCATACCCAAAATCTCCTGGGGCCTCATATTCAGTGTTCGGATTGAAACGAAAAAGCCAAAATGAAACAAATAATACCTTTGTGATACCCCGCATAATAACGAAGTTTGGATTATTGATATTAAGTTGTACAGATTGGACGAGGCTGAGGATGGGTTGCTGCTGGACTTTATCCCCGTTTAAGATATACTTTGTGATGTTTGGGAGTGCTATCCGGGAAACAGATTCACAATGCAACAGAGAAGACAGAATAAGCCTTGTATCAGAATCTCAATATCCAATTAAACAAATAGCAGGGGGAATCACCTGTCGCGTGAGAGTTATCTGTTTACTGTTCTCAAGTCCTGCATGACTAGTGCTCCGATCTGAATTATCGAAGACGACGGTGACGCTGGCCTTGGTTATCCCCTCTTGGCCGTGCTTATATATGAGATCTTGTTGATTTTGGGCTCACATCTGTGTATCTCACGCAAGATTCATCATGATCATGGATCCTTATTAGTCGTCAGGAAGAAACACCTGCCTGCTGGATATTTGTGATTCCAAGGACAAAGCAGATGGCATCAAGAATGTTGGATTTCCCGGATCCATTTAGCTCAGTTATTGCGTTGAATGAAGCATCCCAACCTGTTATTGTCGTGCGGACAGGATAATATTTAAAGCCTGAAAGAAGGGGGAAACGGGCATACGACAAAAAAACATGGGCCGATATTAGTTTGTGAGCATGATCAAGAAGGAATGGAAAAAAAGGAGAGGTAGCGGCATGTGGCGCGCAACAGAACCAATCCGAGTAGTGAAACTTTCCCAGAAGATCAATCCCGGTCGTGCGAAAACATGCGACGCGTCGAACTCTGGCATAGCGAGAGCAAAAATAGGAATAGGCACATACCCTCGAGCACTAACTCTATACGCATCTAGGAGTGTCGTGTTCAACCGAATTTGGATCCGCGAAACTGCGTCGCAAGCCTAAAAGCCAAATGTTCGAACCCGAACGCTGACTGCACGTCGGGATCTTGTCAAGATTTAATGTCTTTCACTCCTTAATTCTCTTGCCGCCTATAGGAAGGACGCTTGGAAGCGGAAAATGACCGTACTGTCCCATTTCGACCAGGGATTCAGTCCCAGGTCACGGGGCCTGGCGAACTGAAGAGCATGTTGACTGATCATGAGCCTCATTTTCACACTTGTACAAACAATAGGGTGTTTCACGATAGAGCTCAAATGAACCCAAAAACACCATTTTTGAGGCCAACTGAATTGGTTTCGTGTTGTTTTTGTACCATTTTTGCCTCATTTTTGTTATCGTGAAAGACCTAATGCCGCACATTCAGACTTTATCTCACTATGGCCTTGTTCAAAATTTGTTCCCTAGATCCTGGATTCTTGCCAGTCTCCTGGATCCATTTCGTTGCCTATGGGCACATGCACTAAATATACCAGTCTCTTGCGCTGCCTACGGCCCACGAAGCACTTACTATACTCCATCATACCTGGTCCATTCGCCCATATGAGCTCTCATGAGAAGTTTGAAAAGGTTATCCATAGGTGCGCAATGAAGCCCATCCCAAAGTACAGTACTACTTGAATGCATCAATCAACCTTCTCGGCGTCGTCAGGATGCGCAGCGTAGGATGGGAGCACACCGCGATGAGTTTCGGAAGGGCACCTCTCAGCGATTTGGAGGCTGGGCAGATTCAACAATTGGGCGGCAGCATCATTTACTGTATACCGAAATGGAGGCAGTGGCATCACAACTGCCAATGCCAAGCGAAAGCCTGGTGAAAAAAGGGACAGACCCGACGTTGATCGACCCTTTTTATCTTCCAAGTCGTCCGGGTGAAGTACAATTGCAGTAGCAGCTTGTGAGAACAGTGCACAAGTCTGAAGAGAAGACCACTGCGATAGAAAGAATGGATTCTAAACCTAAAGACAAATCTTGGTCTCTGTCGACATCGATACAATGACTGACCGTGCCCAGATCTGAAGGCCATTACGGCCACAAAGGTCCTTACGTTAGCAACTTCCTAAAGTTCATAATCGACCACAGGGAGCGGGGGATCGACCTTTCCCAAAAGTCAACCAGTCTCGAAAACCGGATAGTGCCGCTCTGAAATAGCAATTCGGATTTCAGTGCAGCACCGGAAGCTACTCTAAGAGGTCACGTACTGCCTCATGGTCGCAAAGTGATCTCCGCCCCCTCTGGTGCCACTCCATCATCTTTAAGCACCTGGGCAATCCATTAGTTAAAGGCTCTAGCACATTATGCCATCCAACGACCCAGTGAACTCAGCGGACATGCGTAGAGTATATATTTCAGGCATGTTATCTTCTTACAGACCAGCAATTGCATCTAACAAACCTATGTTGCCCTCGCGACAGAGGCTCGATGCAGCAGCCATCTTCTACATGTATCGAAACGATATCGCCTTCTCTTCAGCATTCAGTCTCCTGCCACCGTCACTGGACTTCGTTCCCTGAAGTCGCACTACATCAAGGCAACACATGAGGGCGTGACATGGAAGGATCCCTTCGGGGATGAGTTGTAGGAGTCTCCTTTACGCGCATGTCCTTTGTCGCCCTTCATTCACATTCCCTCGGCAGCATGGTGACTTCAGGACCTATCGATTGCACAATGGATTTGTCCGAGCACCGTTTTGGACGTTCGGCGCGGATCGTCGCGTCATGTACGTTGGATCTCTCCCTGAAGGACAGAGGTGAAGCTACTCATGTTCATGAAGATCGGGCCATGCTCACACACGGTCTGTTTCCCTTCAGAAATATGCCTCGATCTGAAAGGTCACGCGAACAAGAAGTTCGGAGAATTAGCAATCTGTGTGGCCTCCCCTCTCCCGTCCACTAGTGAGGCTGTCGAAACCGCAAACCAGGCTGCCCAGCAGCTAGGTCCTCGACTACCCATGGTCAACGACGCCATTCAGGCCGCCACACCACTTGCAACAGAAATCGCAGGCCAGTTCAACGCTTGGCAGCCGTTGTTGGGACGCCTCGGTGCCCTTGTCAAAGTAGCGGATACTGTCGCCGAGGCACGTTTCACCCTGAATTACCTCTGCCCCACTGACCGCTAAGAAATATTTGCAAGCAGATTCACCCTTGGATCAAGTTGGTCTGGGGAGTCGTCTCGGCAGCGTATAGGGTACGACTAGGATCAATTTTTCTGCCTGTATGCTCTCTGATTGGTGTTCGATTAGATCCCTTCTGCTCAGAGTGACCGAGACGCGAAAGTGATGGGATTAGTCCAGACTATGGCGGACACCTGCTCCTTTGCGGACGAAGGCGAGGAGTTGAATGAACGCTCGAAAAAAGACCAAGATATCATCAACCAAATACTGCGACAAGTCATGGAATGTGCATATTTCATTCGGGACTATTGCAGGGACAAGTCCTTCGGTATGTGGAATCTTGCCTGCTCTATTTACTTCTGGACTGATGAGTGTGGGCTGCAGCCAAACGCACTGTGAAGTACACGGTTTCTCTTGTGGACGCACGGATCGATAACTACAAGGGGACCCTCGAGACTCTCCGACGGAATCTGATTGATCGTGCGAACATCGAATGCTCCGTCATTACGCATCGCGTCTTAGATGTTGTGACTGAAGTCCGTAAGTGCTTCTTATATATCTTTGGTCTGAATCTACCTTCTAACATGGTGCACAGGGGACTTGCAAGTGCTCAGCGAACTGAACTACACCTCGAAGGCGCATCACGATCTGGATAAAGGGTGCTTGGATGGCACCCGTACGGAGATTATCGACGCTATAGTGCGTTGGGCTCTTGGAGCGGACACGCCGTCGTCTGATCTGAGCAACTCAGTAACATTAAGCTCTAACGAATCGTCTCGTGTACTCTGGTTGTGTGGGGTGGCGGGCGCAGGAAAATCATCGATCCTTCGCTCATGTGCGCAACGCATTTCTGAACTTGAGCGCAAGGGGTCGTATTATGGTTTCGACAAAAATCAACCGCTGGCAAACCTAACGAACCTGTTCAGTACGATTGCTCGAGACCTCGCCGACCTCGACAATTCCCGGAAGCAACGCCTTCTCGATGCTGTCAAGAACGAGACTGCGATACGAACAACCGATAGCTGCAAATTGCAGTTCCAGCACTTTATTGTTGCATCATTCAAAGATGATAAGGCCGTGGGGGAGACCATTGTTTTCATCGATGCATTTGACGAATCTGGGGACGTTGCAGCTCGCGCCGACGCACTCGCTATTCTAACAAAGCGAGCGTCAGAATTCCCTCTGGGTCTTCGAGTCGTAGTCACCTCGAGATACGAGCGTGATATTCAAGATGCGTTGCAATCTCCGCTGCCGGCCGGGGTTGAGATCATGCTTGTGGACGACATCCCGAGACATCAGACCTCGCGCGATATTGCGACGTATATACGCAACGAACTCGATGTCATGAATGTGTTACGAGAGACGAAGTACAAGACACAGGTGAATGCTCTCATTCAGAAGGCTGGAATTTCCTTCCAGTGGGCTGCTACCGCCTGTCGGTTCATTCGTCCCCGTTATGCTGGCGTCGACCCACAGGATCAGATTAGGAAGATGCTGCAGGCTGATATAGGGCTATATGGGCTGTATGGCATCGTCATGAGAGAGCACTGCGATCCATCTGATGAGAAGGCAGTACAACGAGTCAAGTCAATCCTAGGCCGAATCATAACTGCTCGGGAGCCTTTACCATTCCATGCTCTGGTACACCTAGTTCCATCCGACTCCATCCTCACTCCAAATGACAGGGAGATACACCGAGGAATTGTGAAGCATCTTGCCTCTCTCCTTAGTGGTACACACAATGACCGTGAACCCATTGTGCCTCTCCACTCGTCTTATCGCGATTTCCTGTGTAACGCGGAGCATAATAAAGATTTCTACATCGATGAAGGCCAAGCGAATCAGAGCATGGCCCTGGCGTGCTTCCACTTGATGGAGGAGAGCTTGAAATTTAATATCTGTGAATTTCCGACGTCGTTCCTTCGCAATGTTGATGTCCCCGACATTAAGGGTCTCCGGGAAAAACACATCCCTTATCATCTGTATTATGCTTGTCGATTCTGGGGTTCACATGTGTCTGAAACCTCCAGTGGCGAGTTTGCTCGGAAACACTTGGAGTCATTCTTTCACAAAGATTTCTTGCCGTGGTTGGAAGTGATGAGCCTTACACAGAGTTCACCTCAAATTGCATTGGCCTCGCTTAGTCCCTCTCATGTAAGCACGGCTCCAATTTGATCATGTGGTGAAGCTGGGAGCTGATTGTCAGGATGCATTCCCCAGATTGCTGTGGACCTCATTGAAGAGCAGGAGGATGCAGTGCAATTTGTCTCCATGTTTGCAAATGCCATTGCAACCAGTGTGCCTCACATCTACCTCTCTGGTCTCACATTTGCTCCCACATCATCCCTCCTATATCAGAGGTGGCATGGCCAATTTCCAGGAGTTGCAAAACTTGTTCAGGGACAACTTCAGCATTGGCCAAAGATGATGCTGAGGTTGGAAGGGCATCATGAAGCTGTACGATCTGTTGCTTTCTCCCCCAATGGCAGGCAGATTGCTTCTGGTTCTCAGGACAAGACCATACAACTCTGGAATGTGGAGACAGGGGCAACCATTGGTCAGGCAATGAAGGGGCATCACCATGCCATTGTCTGCATTGCTTTCTCACCTGATGGCAAGCAGATTGCTTCTGGCTCCAGGGACAAGACCATACAACTCTGGAGTGTGGAGACAGGGGAAAGCATTGGCCAGCCAATGAAGGGGCATCATGATACCATCTCCTCCATTGCTTTCTCACCTGATGGCAAGCAGATTGCTTCTGGCTCCTTGGATGAGACCATACAACTCTGGAGTGTGGAGACAGGGGCAAGCATTGGCCAGCCAATGAAGGGGCATTGTGATTCCATCTACTCCATTGCTTTCTCACCTGATGGCAAGCAGATTGCTTCTGGCTCTAGGGATAAGACCATACAACTCTGGAGTGTGGAGATGGGGGAAAGCATTGGCCAGCCAATGAAGGGACATCATGGTTCCATCTACTCCATTGCTTTCTCACCTGATGGCAAGCAGATTGCTTCTGGCTCTAATGAGAATACAATACAACTCTGGAATGTGGAGACAGGGGCAAGCATTGGCCAGCCAATAGAGGGGCATCATGGTTCCATCTACTCCATTGCTTTCTCCCCTGATGGCAAGCAGATTGCTTCTGGCTCCAGGGACAAGACCATACAGCTCTGGAATGTGGAGACAGGGGCAAGAATTGGCCAGCCAATGGAGGGGCATCATGGTTCCATCAGGTCCATTGCTTTCTCACCTGATGGCAAGCAGATTGCTTCTGGCTCTGATGACAAGACCATACAACTCTGGAATGTGGAGATAGGGGCAAGCATTGGCCAGCCAATGCAGGGGCATGATCATTTCATCCAGTCCATTGATTTCTCACCTGATGGCAAGCAGATTGCTTCTGGCTTTCAGGACAACACAACACAACTCCAGAATGTGGAGACAGAGGCAAACATCAGCCAGCCAATACAGGGGCATCATGGTTCCATCTGTTCCATTGCTTTCTCACCTGATGGCAAGCAGATTGTTTCTGGCTCTCAGGACAACACAATACAACACTGGAGCATGGAGACAGGGGCTAGCATTGGCCAGCCAAAGGAGGGGCATCATCATTCCATCTTGTCCATTTCTTTCTCACCTGATGGCAAGCAGAGTGCTTCTGGCTCTCTGGACAACACAATACAACTCTGGAATGTGGAGACAGGGGCCAGCATTGGCCAGAAAATGAAGGGGCATCATGGTCCCATCTACTCCATTACTTTCTCACCTAATGGCAAGCAGATTGCTTCTGGCTCTCAGGACAAGACCATGCAACTCTGGGATGTGGAGACAGGGGAGAGCATTGGCCAGCCAATGGAGGGGCATCATGGTTCCATCTACTCTATTGCTTTCTCACCTGATGGCAAGCAGATTGCTTCTGGCTCTCAGGACACCACAATACAACTTTGGAATGTGGAGACAGGGGCAAGCATTGGCCAGCCAATGGAGGGGCATCATGGTTCTGTCTACTACATTGCTTTCTCACCCAATGGCAAGCAGATTGCTTCTGGCTCTGATGACACCACAATACAACTATGGAATGTGGAGACTGGGGCAACCATTGGGCAGCCAATGGAGGGGCATTATGGTTCCATCTACTCCATTGCTTTCTCCCCTGATGGCAAGCAGATTGCTTCTGGCTCTCAGGACAACACACTACAACTCTGGAATGTGGAGACAAGGGCAAGAATTGGGCAGCCAATGGGGGGGCATCATGGTTCCATCTGGTCCCTTGCTTTCTCACCTGATGGCCAGCAGATTGCTTCTGGCTCCTGGGATGGGACCATACAACTCTGGAATATAGCAACAGGGACAGGCACTGGCCAGCCAATGCAAGGATATGACAATATCATCTCACCCATTTCTTTCTCACCTGATGGAAATCAGATCCCTTCCAGCTTGAAGGACCACACTATCAAAATTTCATCATCAC
The DNA here is from genome assembly GCA_014904985.1 of Hydnum rufescens UP504. Lineage (NCBI taxonomy): Eukaryota > Fungi > Basidiomycota > Agaricomycetes > Cantharellales > Hydnaceae > Hydnum > Hydnum rufescens. The sequence continues at coordinate 120,339 of MU128989.1, read as the reverse complement.
CAAGTGCAGAATCTAAACACACCCTCCAGTATCCTGTCCATCTGTTCCCACTCCCACCATCTCCCTTTCAACTTGATGATGGATGGATTTTGGGACCCAATCATGAGCTTATTCTCTGGGTCCCTCCTGCCTATCATGCATCCTTGGAGCACCCTCACTGTCATATCATGGGAAATCCCAACAACACTCAAATTGATTTTCACCCCCTGAAGTGTGGCAAGGAGTGGGCACAGAACTGCTTGGTGGAGTAAAAGACAGGGATTTGTAAATTTGAACATGCATATGTTGCTACTTACCAAATAAGAAAATAATTATAGTATGTTCTCAAGACCTTCAATTGGCAAATTAAAGCACCAAGATAAAAGGAGTCCCAACAAGGGTCTACCAGAATTGCTGGGTGGGATTCTAAGTGAGGCTCCCATGCATCACCTAATTGTGTGACATATTGCCAGGATGCTGGCAATTATTTGACCTTGGATCACCTCAGTCAGTCACATAGGTGGTCCTCAAAAGGTATGTCAAACAGCATCAAATTTGATACCTATGAGGTCTCAAAAGCCTTTGATATCAATTGATCTCAGAGCAGGCACTTTGCCTTCTCCTTTTGATATCAATTTGATCTCAAACTGGGGACTTGAGTTTACAGAGGAGCATAAAGTGTATTGGCAAGACCAAAGCTAACTTATAACTATTATTAAAGAACTAAAAGAGGACAATCAATGGGTTATCAATATTGATAGAGCCCAATGTTAATTTTTTTTAAAAAGCTTGAAAGCAAAAGCCAGTTATTAAAATGAATGTATACAATCAATGGCAGTTACTGGGTTATCAACATTGAGAGCCCAGTCTTGTTTTTTTTTTTAGAAAAAAAAAGCTTGAACATCAAACCATATCCCCTGTAAAGTTTTGGAACCACAGATTTCCACCATTCATGTCAGGTAGGGGCTGTTCTTGTGGGCTATACAGACCCAGGCCAAGGTCAGGTCATCATCCCCTTGATCTCCAGGGAAGCTTCCAAGTCACCAGTCTTGTGAACCCAATGGGTTGGCTGAAGACCCAGCTGAAACAGGAGGGACAAATTGTGGGATTGGATGCATGGTGGAATCCTGAGGCTCTCTCTGTACCACCCCAGGTATAGGAAGCAGTAGATCAACATCCTGAACAAACTCAGCAGACTGCATCAGCAAACTTGCCAGTGTAAGCAGGTTGGTTATTAAACCAATCCAACCACTGTCCATGATGTTGAGCTGGGGATGAAAGAGGGGATCGCGGATCTAATCTGGATGTTCAGGTCTGAGTGGGGGAAGGTCTTTGGAACAGGGAAATTGCAGTGAGCCAACAAAGCCCAAGCAATTAAGTGAGAAAATGTGTGTTTCAGTCAAATTACCACACCCTAAGAATCTCTTCTTGAGACCATAGTCAAAGTGTAGTTAGAATCTGCTTTTTGTAGTGAGAAATCACCCAGGGACCAGCAGCTGTTCAAGAAGCTTCAAACTGGAGGGAGGGGGAGAACTACTGAATTTGTGTGCTAGCTGCACCTAATATACAATCCAGACTTCAACTCAATAGAAAGTGAAAAAGTCGGACTTAAGGGACATACAGAGAAAAAGAAATCAAGTTAAAATCTTCAAAACTGATGGAGATATTCCAATTTCAAGATAAAAGGGGAGATTGACACATTACATGCTATTTCTCCTTCAAACCTGGACAAGTTCCCTTAAGGAGAAGTGGAATAGGTCGCCCTGAGGGTCTTCTCCATTGGACATAAGAGGGCCAGAAGTAATTCACTATTTTGAATGGTGGAGCAAAGGGGGAGTCATGGTGAGGGAGTTGTCTTGTGAAAAATGGAGTTTGCATCCACTTGGTACTCATGAACAAATCCAATAAGAATTGGCTTCAAAAATCAAGAAATACTCCTTCAGAGTATGAATCATGGCAAGATATTGTTACAGGGACTGCATTTTTGATCTGTTCGTTTTGTGTTTGGTTCCATTCGATAGGTACAATTCATATCTTTCTGGGTGTGGTTGTTTTGAGTCGATCTGATCAAAAATGACAGAGAAATTCGAAAAATACTCCTTCAGAGTAGTGCAGCCCCTATCTGGATCATGTGACAGATCCATGAGTCCAGAATCGGAACTAGGCCTGGTCCATGTTGTTACATAATCACAATTCATCACCCTTAAGGCAGTAGGATGGCTTGGAAGAACAGACAAGCCATACAGTCTTGAGGAAGAATGGCAAGTTGAATTGCCTTGTCCAAAGAAAATGGACTTGAAGTAGGGCATAAACTGCCCCTTTTTGATGAGGACTGTTGAAGTCTGACAGATAGTCAATAAATTGACTGGTGGACATGGTAAAGGAATGAAGCGATATTATGAGTTGGAAAGGGGTGGGAATCCAATTGATTTCTTGAATAAACAAATGATGATAAATTTAAATGAGCATGATGACATGTAATTGTTTTGTTTGTAAGGAAAATGGCCTTGGATGAGGATTCTATGGTGTAGGGATTTATCCCTCCAACACTGGGTGTTTCTGTGGGTCAGGTTTGAAGGTTGGATTTTGGAGGGTTATGAGTGGCCTGACCCATGGAATACAGGAAACCCAATTGTATGTCAAGCTCAAGGGACTTAAATGTGGTTTCAGTGCCCAGGTTGCTTGGGTGGTTCCCTTTGGTTTCAAATAAAATATATTAAGTGGTCAGAAAACTAGTGCAAATGACAATAGTCACCATGACTTGAAAATGAGTTGATATAGAAGGAATTAAAAGTACTATAACAAGTTTCATTTGTAAGTCCTCCTGAAATGACTGGAGCAAGGGGGCAAGGTTGTGTGATCTGTTCTAGGAGTATGACCCTGCTTCTGCAAACACCTGAGTGAGATATATCTTTATCAACATGGTATAGTTTGACATTGCATGCAGGGGTTGGGGGAATTTCAGTATACCACAACACATATGCATAAAAAGGTCACCCAGCATGTGGATTCTGAGGGTCTTTCCAAGTTTGAAAAACAAGACACAATTCAGCAACACAATATCCTTCAGATTTTGATCATGTCAGTGAATCTATCTGGGGCTTGTGCAAGCCAAAGTACACAGGGTGAATATCAACCTCCCTAGGATGGACCATGACCAGGACAGGATCAAATTGGGCAGTGGTCCTGCCCTGGGGCTTGCATTGAATGGTTCTGATTTTGGTGGGATAGAACTTGTTAATTCCAGGTACAGCAACATGAAATGATGTCCATATATTGAGAACAGAGAATAAAGGAGGCACTGCATCAGTTGTGTAATACCACTGTGTATGACCAGAGGATGTGCTGCTGTGGCCAAGCTCTGTAAAGTGACATATTGCAGATATAAAATCAGGTGGATCATAGTCTGAGGGAATGGGCTCTATTGCAACTTGGAGAAGAGGCACTCACTGTGCTATTTTGATGTGACCAGCATGTTGCATTGCCAAGCTTCTGATTGCAGTGCATGAGATCAATGAAGTGCTAGCCTCAGCATGCCAGTGAGTGGCATTGTCACATTTATTGTGCTTGCAGTTGCCATGTCCTTGAGCCCATGTCATATAAGCATCACAGAAGTGGATCTTTTCATGCATATCAAGGAGATGTAGCATCTGGGTTTCATACTGATGGCAATTGGTGGCATTATAAAGGTCCTTGCACATAGGAATATGGAGGTACTCAGCAGTTTCAGTTGTGAAATTAATTGAGACACCATTGTAATGTTGTCAATAGAGTGAGGAAGTCCATAGAGTTTGGGAATGTTAAGGTGGTCCATATCACCATGGGAACCATTTTTGATAAAAACCTGCTTGTTGTGATGAATGGTATCAAGTAACATGGCCATATCATCTAACATATCCTCAGATTGGAGCAGGAATTGAGCCATGTATATGTAATCAATGAGTGTTTGGATCATGCAAATAACTTGTGGATCAGCAGCACCTGCACCTGAAATCACTGCTAAGATAGATTTTTGGAAGTTGCAGTGCTCTCAACCAGACACTTGCAATATCTTGGATATGCCACAACTGAAGTGGTGGAATCCTGCCTTGGGTTGAGCAATGTAGTGATTATTGAGTTCATGAGTACCAATTGTGTGTGCAAGCCATTTTTCAGGATGATCCCAGAAAAATTTATGGCAACCATGCAACAAATCCTGGCATATAAAGCAGCAAGGATCCACACCAAGTTCTTCCCAAAATGGATGCTTGACACAACGAGATAAGCCTTTGTCCACCTTCTTGACTTTGCACACAAACTCCCACATTGTTGCTTCAGGATACTTTTCACACACCAAAGCAAGTGTTTTCAAGGTGGAATTGCCAGTCCATGGCTCATGACATGTGCAATTCTCCAGGTCTTCATAAGTGGCCATGGTCATTGGACAAGTGAACTGTGTTGTTCCAGCAATAACAAGTTGTTCCTTTAGGTCGGCAATCCATCCCATAAGAACAGGAAATGTATACTGCACATATCCATCAGGTCCTACAGTTTTATGAAGCTTGCAGCAGTGGATGGACAATGGTTTGAGCACAACCTTTAAGGATTTGTGGAACAACCACTGTTTGAGGATCCTGGGCTTGTGTTGGGCCTCAGTTTCATTCCAGATGAGTCAAATACTGTATTGGTGAATTTAGATGTTGGTAATTTTGCAAGTAACATGCAGGCCCCAAAGGTAGGTTTTTGCCAAATGTTGCTGTGAATATTTCCAAGAGTGATGTAGACTGCATGCATGGATTTATCACCTGAGAAATTGGTAAGGTGGGTTTCATCTGATGCAATTATGATTGCTTGCAGTGTTGCTCCTTTAGGAAGCTTGGCTTACCATTCCACAGCTCAGGTTGAGAATATGATAGTAAAATCTCAATGAAGTATGTACCTGCTCTTCATGCCAACCCTCAGCTGATGCCATCTCATGATATAATTGGGACATGCTGCTGGTGTCATACACCCATTTTGGGGCAAAATCCATGCAGTCCTTGAAGGATGGATTCTGGAATAAGATGTCTGCACACTCAACTGGATCACTATAGAAGAGTGTCTAGGGCTCATCAGGTGCATCCTTGAGTATGATCTTGGCTGAGAGCCAGGGTGGACCACCTGGCATACTGTGGACTTTCTCATGCAGTTCTTTTGCAGATGTGAAGCTCAATATGTCAGGGTGCTTGCAAACCTAGGCAATATGGGTGAGAAATTCCACTTATATTTATTATTTTTGTTCACATACCCAATTTAGCTTCAAGAAGTGATCAATCACTGCTTGGGAAATATGCACTGACATCAACCACTGGGAAAGCTCCCATTCATCCTTGCTTTTCCATGGTTCTGAAGGATTGGTAGGGTTCTCACTTGCTTGGAGACTTTCATAGTGAGTGGGTTGATGGTCTCAGCAGACATGTCCAGTGTCACTGTTGTTATAAACAACATAGCTGCCCCACCTGTAGTGCAGTAGCCCTCATCTTCTAGCCCAGACTCCAGGGTAGGTTGGCCATTATCATCAATATTGTGACTGCCAGTGCCAGGTGGGTGCTGCATCTCATCAGCAACATGAACTCCATATTTTTGGCTTTGCTGACTGTTGATAGAGCTTTTGGTATTGCTTGCATTCTGGTCATGAAGTCCAGAGGCTTCAAGATGTTGACTGGTGACTGTATTAGGAGTATTTTCTGATTTATTGCATTGCCAATGACAAGAGGGGCTATGGAAGAAGTGATTCAAGAGACCACTGCCAGCTAGTTTGACAATCTTGGCACAGTATGGGCATAGAAGCTCAGCAGATCCCCTGCCAGAGTGATGTTTGGGCATTAAAAAATTGACCCCAGCAAGTTGAGTTTGAATTTGTGATTGCCATGAAATTTTCCAAGTCCACTGACTTGAAAAAAACCTTCCCTTCACACTTTTGAGTTTGCAATGACCTCTGGGACTTGCTCAAAAATGGGTGCCAAAACAGGGAAGCCTGTCAACCCAGAAAATGGCACTGAGTCAATTTTTCCTAAGCAACTCACTGTGACACAGAAAGTGAAGTGATCTGAAGCTGCTCAGAAGGCTGCCATTACCCAACACAACAATAAAGCTCTTAAGGCTGCTGCTGAGGCTGATGCTGATTCTGCCTTGGTCACTGCTGAAAAGGAAGGGCCTACAGTTGCTACACCAGTAGGGCCCACTGTTTCCCCTGTGAAGGACAGGCAGGGCAGTTGACTAAAATTTTCATCTTTGAGGGATTTTCTATTAATGCCACTGCCCATTATGTAGGGTTCTCAGGTGGTCAGCAGTGGTATGTTAGAATTCCTGTGTTTCCTCTGCATGATTGTGGTTTTAGCTTCTCTGTCATCATTCAGATGACTTGTTGTTAGAATGAATGGAGTACATAGCTTACATAATGATGTACATATGGTCTTTTGGTCTTTTCAATGTGTATGCCATTATCCACCCTTGTGGTTTGAGCCAAGATACATAGGTCCTCAAGCCATGACTCAAGACCCTCAGGATCACCATCAAAAGCTTCCTTCTCTTTAAGGTATGCATCCTTCAATTTGCTGGAAGGCACTATAGACAGATGCTTAATAGGACATGTTCCTACTAACCAGCCCAGAGAAACAAGTTTTGACCTCTTAGGCTGGCTTTCACTATGCAGGAAGAGACCTAAGAGGTCCAGCCCTGATATACAGCAGCTCCTGCAATCACTAGCACCTGCTGTCATACTGAGAGCCAGCTGCTCCAATCCATTCTATAGTAGCTGCTATATCATCAGAAGAGCTCTTCATAGGTCCTGATCTGTGGCTGTGTGGCTGTGCTTACAGTTGCTGCTGCTACCCTCACAGCTAGCAGCAGCAACTGCAAGCACAGCCACACAGCCACAGATCAGGACCTATGAAGAGCTCTTCTGATGATATATCAGCTACTATAGAATGGATTGGAGCAGCTGGCTCTCAGTATGACAGCAGGTGCTAGTGATTGCAGGAGCTGCTGTATATCAGGGCTGGACCTCTTAGGTCTCTTCCTGCATAGTGAAAGCCAGCCTAAGAGGTCAAAACTTGTTTCTCTGGGCTGGTTAGTAGGAACATGTCCTATTAAGCATCTGTCTATAGTGCCTTCCAGCAAATTGAAGGATGCATACCTTAAAGAGAAGGAAGCTTTTGATGGTGATCCTGAGGGTCTTGAGTCATGGCTTGAGGACCTATGTATCTTGGCTCAAACCACAAGGGTGGATAATGGCATACACATTGAAAAGACCAAAAGACCATATGTACATCATTATGTAAGCTATGTACTCCATTCATTCTAACAACAAGTCATCTGAATGATGACAGAGAAGCTAAAACCACAATCATGCAGAGGAAACACAGGAATTCTAACATACCACTGCTGACCACCTGAGAACCCTACATAATGGGCAGTGGCATTAATAGAAAATCCCTCAAAGATGAAAAATTTTAGTCAACTGCCTGCCTGTCCTTCACAGGGGAAACAGTGGGCCCTACTGGTGTAGCAACTGTAGGCCCTTCCTTTTCAGCAGTGACCAAGGCAGAATCAGCATCAGCCTCAGCAGCAGCCTTAAGAGCTTTATTGTTGTGTTGGGTAATGGCAGCCTTCTGAGCAGCTCAGATCACTTCACTTTCTGTGTCACAGTGAGTTGCTTAGGAAAAATTGACTCAGTGCATTTTCTGGGTTGACAGGCTTCCCTGTTTTGGCACCCATTTTTGAGCAAGTCCCAGAGGTCATTGCAAACTCAAAAGTGTGAAGGGAAGGTTTTTTTCAAGTCAGTGGACTTGGAAAATTTCATGGCAATCACAAATTCAAACTCAACTTGCTGGGTCAATTTTTTAATGCCAAACATCACTCTGGCAGGGGATCTGCTGAGCTTCTATGCCCATACTGTGCCAAGATTGTCAAACTAGCTGGCAGTGGTCTCTTGAATCACTTCTTCCATAGCCCCTCTTGTCATTGGCAATGCAATAAATCAGAAAATACTCCTAATACAGTCACCAGTCAACATCTTGAAGCCTCTGGACTTCATGACCAGAATGCAAGCAATACCAAAAGCTCTATCAACAGTCAGCAAAGCCAAAATATGGAGTTCATGTTGCTGATGAGATGCAGCACCCACCTGGCACTGGCAGTCACAATATTGATGATAATGGCCAACCTACCCTGGAGTCTGGGCTAGAAGATGAGGGCTACTGCACTACAGGTGGGCAGCTATGTTGTTTATAACAACAGTGACACTGGACATGTCTGCTGAGACCATCAACCCACTCACTATGAAAGTCTCCAAGCAAGTGAGAACCCTACCAATCCTTCAGAACCATGGAAAAGCAAGGATGAATGGGAGCTTTCCCAGTGGTTGATGTCAGTGCATATTTCCCAAGCAGTGATTGATCACTTCTTGAAGCTAAATTGGGTATGTGAACAAAAATAATAAATATAAGTGGAATTTCTCACCCCATATTGCCTAGGTTTGCAAGCACCCTGACATATTGAGCTTCACATCTGCAAAAGAACTGCATGAGAAAGTCCACAGTATGCCAGGTGGTCCACCCTGGCTCTCAGCCAAGATCATACTCAAGGATGCACCTGATGAGCCCTAGACACTCTTCTATAGTGATCCAGTTGAGTGTGCAGACATCTTATTCCAGAATCCATCCTTCAAGGACTGCATGGATTTTGCCCCAAAATGGGTGTATGACACCAGCAGCATGTCCCAATTATATCATGAGATGGCATCAGCTGAGGGTTGGCATGAAGAGCAGGTACATACTTCATTGAGATTTTACTATCATATTCTCAACCTGAGCTGTGGAATGGTAAGCCAAGCTTCCTAAAGGAGCAACACTGCAAGCAATCATAATTGCATCAGATGAAACCCACCTTACCAATTTCTCAGGTGATAAATCCATGCATGCAGTCTACATCACTCTTGGAAATATTCACAGCAACATTTGGCAAAAACCTACCTTTGGGGCCTGCATGTTACTTGCAAAATTACCAACATCTAAATTCACCAATACAGTATTTGACTCATCTGGAATGAAACTGAGGCCCAACACAAGCCCAGGATCCTCAAACAGTGGTTGTTCCACAAATCCTTAAAGGTTGTGCTCAAACCATTGTCCATCCACTGCTGCAAGCTTCATAAAACTGTAGGACCTGATGGATATGTGCAGTATACATTTCCTGTTCTTATGGGATGGATTGCCGACCTAAAGGAACAACTTGTTATTGCTGGAACAACACAGTTCACTTGTCCAATGACCATGGCCACTTATGAAGACCTGGAGAATTGCACATGTCATGAGCCATGGACTGGCAATTCCACCTTGAAAACACTTGCTTTGGTGTGTGAAAAGTATCCTGAAGCAACAATGTGGGAGTTTGTGTGCAAAGTCAAGAAGGTGGACAAAGGCTTATCTCGTTGTGTCAAGCATCCATTTTGGGAAGAACTTGGTGTGGATCCTTGCTGCTTTATATGCCAGGATTTGTTGCATGGTTGCCATAAATTTTTCTGGGATCATCCTGAAAAATGGCTTGCACACACAATTGGTACTCATGAACTCAATAATCCACTATAGGGACACTACTTTTGACCTCTTAGGTTGGCTTTTGCTATGCCAAAAGGGACCTTAGAGGTCCCCAACTGCTAAGTCAATAATAGGAGCTAGTTTGACATAGATCACAGCAGCTCTTTTGTGATGTGATGGAGCTCCAAATGAAATATCATTCAGCCTCAGCCTTCCCAACTTCCATGTTTGTAGCAGCATGAAGGAGGGATGATCAGCTCCACAGTCAAGAGTGGAGCTACTCAAAAAATGTAAATAGTTTTTAAAAGCTACTTTGTTCCATGCAGCTCCTTTCATTCTTTATAGCACCCAGCATGTTAGCTTCTGCCACCCCATGTGCACCTACTTTGAATATTTAGAAGGCTACTATGCCTCCTGTGACTCCCTGCATTGGCTGCAGTAGCTAATATGTGCAAATACAGCTTCATCTCCTTGTGCCTGCAGCTGCTGCAGAAGTGGTCACAAACATATAACCACTGGTAGAGCCACTTTTATGGTCTGTAAAGGCTCCTTGGGCCCATGTAGCTTTTCAGAGCCTATTAGAAGCCAGCACATTCAATCCTGCTGCTCCATATCCTTATGCAGTAGCTAACTATTGAAGCCAAAGAAGCATCTAATCATTTATGGAGCTACTTGTGATGTCCTCATAGGCTGCTTGAATCTGTGTAGCTCCTTCACATCCTTGGAAGAGCTCATATAGTGTCATCTGCTGCTCCATATCCTTGTGCAGCAGCTACTATTGGGGCCAAAGGAGCATCTAATCAGCTAGCGATTTGTTCGTTTCTGTGCTATTGGAATTACAGCTGGCATGTGTGTGTGGAGATTTGTGAAGCAAAGTTTGGTGTGTAGGGGCATGGATTGACTGTTGGGCAGGACAGGCAATCTGGAGGAGGGCAGGTGGGCTTCTCTTGTGTGCTCTTACAACTTGCCAGTTGACAATTTAATAGATGATATGAGACAAGTAATGAGGGTGGGAGAGGCGGGTGAAATGTTAAGGGTTGTACTCAAGGCAAAAGATACAATGACATAATCGAGTTGAATACAAGGAAATGCCCTTAAGGCGATTGACGAGGGAGTCATGAAGTGGGGATTATGTAAGTCATGAGAGACGAGTATGTATGAGGAAGACCGGCTTCTTGAGACTTAATAAGCGAAGGTTTTAAGATGAGAGTCATGAGCGATAACTGAGATCGTGAGAGGGGAATTCAATCGGTTGACAATATATTCTCGATCTTCTAAGGAGCAAGTGTACATCAAGTAACTACTTATACTATTAGAGATCAAAAGGGTTTATGGATAAAGGGGTGTTGAATAAAGGAAGGATGTATATAATAGGAAATGCTGAAAGAGGAAGGCACAATGGTGGCAAGGGGAAGGTCACATGATGGCATGATTGGCTTGGTTATTCGTACATAAGCGAGGTTATGAGTACAACTCATAACAGTACCCCCCCCCCCCCTTTGAGCATGAAGCCCTTGAAGTGTGCATGCTCACTTCTGATTCTGTACCATCATCATCAACATGGCCGACGAAGCCATTCTTTCTTTGGTCAAGACAAAGGCAGCAATGGAGATTCTTCAGACCGAGGAGGCAGTTGCAACTGTGAAGGTCAAGTTGGTGAAGTGGGAGGTAAGTGATGAGAACTTTTCCTGTTTTCTGTAAGTTGCGTTGATTTGTGGTAAAGCAGCAGGTGCAACTGCAAGGTCAGCTGCCTGAGGTTTCGCCCCTTGTGCCTGAGATGGGGTTGGAGCCTGTGGGTTGGTGTCTGCATGTTGAGCAGATCAAGAACGATGTGGGCGTTCGATGTGCCCAGGAGGAGGCAGCAGTGCATGCATTAGAGGAGGCACATTGTCTTGATGCTGAGGTGCAGCATGATGCTGAGGCTGCTGCTCAGCATGCAGCCATGGCAGAGGTGCCAAGGGGTGCCTCAAAAGATGCTGTAAGTGGGAAACGAAGGAGGAATCCAGCCACAGTCCACGATATGGAATCGAGAACGAAAAGAGGGGACCACGGGATCAATCTGAATGTTGAGGCTTGAAGGAATGAAGGTCTTTGGTGATAGGAATCTAGTGCTGTAAGCAACACCTGCTCAAGCAATAGAATAAAGAATGAATATGGGAAACAAAACCACACCTAAGGCTCTCCTCTTGAGGCCTAGACAAAGTGCAGTAGTCTTGGTGGAATTCACCCAAGAAATCAGTGGCAATACATCAGTGCCTCAAAACTGGGGAGGGGGAAAAACTATAGAAATTCGCATCTCCTGCACTTAATATACATCACAGAAAAATGCTATGGTAACCGGCAGAAAGGTGGAGTTAAGGCGAAAATGATGAAAAAGAAATCAAGTCAAAAGCTTCAAAATTGAAGGAGATATTCCAAAATCAAGTCAGAATAGGGGAATATGGCTTAACCAAGCTATTCCTCCTCTCCTACTGCACAGAATCCTTGGGGAATGGTGGAACTGGTCGCCCTAGATGTACCCTCCATCGGACATAGGATGCCGGAACCATAATTGCCTTTAGTAATCAGAAAAGCGGAGGTAAAAGTGAAATGAGCCATGGGGAGATTAAATTACAGAACGCCGAGTTCTTATCCGCTCGTTTTTCCCTTGGTACTGTTCGATGCGCACCCTGCAGCAGCGGGTGTGGTTGCTGTGCTTGCCTTTCCATGGTGGCTTGCTTTTTTTGGTTGCGGAATACAAAGGAAGATGTACTCAACACTCAATCAAACTGGCTGTAAGATTTCTCCACGAAGTTCATGTAGAAATGATGCTAAGCCAGGGCTTTAGGATAGCAGTTTACCCATGAGCTTCGCAATGCCATTACCATAGCATTACACACAAGACCCACAAGTGCACCTATTGCCAATATCAGTAATAATCGGTGGCGGTTGGACGGGTTGGGGGTGGAAGTTGGTGGTTAGGTTGGTGGGTTTTGGGTTGGATTGTCTGAGTGGGTTGGAAGCGTCTACCCCATGCCCCAGGGTTAGGGTTAGGGTTTGATTATAAATTTACTCATGATATTCTGATATTTGAGATGTAAACCTAATTCAACTTCCATTATTTAGCAATCATTAATAATATTTGACTTACCTATTAATTCCCATTTGGCACATACATCTTTAATATGATACCAATCATTCCATATTTTAGAGATACTTACATAATATTTGATTACTTAATCAATTATATATGGAAATATTTACATAACATTTTATGTCCTATCAATTCTGAATAAGTAAATTACATAATTACATTCATATTTGGAAAGCCTTACCTGAAGCTACTAATATCTGTAATTACCTAATCTAATTACATAAGTAAAAAAGCAGAAATGGGGGTGGGGCCCCAGGGGGATTTGTTGAAAGCCTGACCTTATATTTCCAGAATGTCTTGTGGTAGGGTTGACCCAGTTGTGGGACATTTGAGTGTCTTTAAGTCAAATGACCGTCAACGGTCCCAAACTTGGGTCAACCCTACACACAGACATTCTGAGGAACCTATACTGTTTGTTACCAGTCACGTTGCATTACCTAGTAATTGCCTTTCCTCCTAATCCCTCATATTTTCTCCTCTTTTGGTGTCCAAATTCATTGTCAAGGTGGTCAGAGTGTATCTAGGATCTGTTGGCAAAAAATACCCAGAAAAGTTGAATTGCACTCCGTAACAGGCAATGTTGGTGGATATTGTCAGAATCACGTATTTTTTAGGCTTAAGAGGATTTATGATTTTTATGGCCTCTCTGTGAGACAGAATTACTTGGGATGTGTAGGGAATGATATTGCTATCTCTGGAATAGTCTTGGTTTTCCCTGTAGTCACGGTCGTAAGCGGAAACGAAGGGAGGAATCCAGCCACAGTCCACGATATGGAATCGAGAACGAAAAGAGGGGACCACGGGATCAATCTGAATGTTGAGGCTTGAAGGAATGAAGGTCTTTTGGTGATAGGAATCTAGTGCTGTAAGCAACACCTGCTCAAGCAATAGAATAAAGAATGAATATGGGAAACAAAACCACACCCTAAGGCTCTCCTCTTGAGGCCTAGACAAAGTGCAGTAGTCTTGGTGGAATTCACCCAAGAAATCAGTGGCAATACATCAGTGCCTCAAAACTGGGGAGGGGGAAAAACTATAGAAATTCGCATCTCCTGCACTTAATATACATCACAGAAAAATGCTATGGTAACCGGCAGAAAGGTGGAGTTAAGGCGAAAATGATGAAAAAGAAATCAAGTCAAAAGCTTCAAAATTGAAGGAGATATTCAGAAAAAATCAAGTCAGAATAGGGGAATATGGCTTAACCAAGCTATTCTCCTCTCCTACTGCACAGAATCCCTTGGGGAATGGTGGAACTGGTCGTCCTAGATGTACTATTCGTCGGATATAAGAGGGGCAGAGAATAATTGCCATTAATAATCAAAAAAGCGGAGGCAATAATGGAATGAGACATGGGGGAGTTAAATTGTAGAGAGCCGAGTTTTAATCCGCTCGTTTTGCCCTTGGTACCATTGGATGCGGACTGTCGACAGATTTCTAGGCGTGCTTGTCCCGAACGAATTGGATTAAAACTGACTGAGAAAATCGAAAAATACTGAAGGGATATATGAAACACATAGTAAGATCGACCTGGAAGGTGCAGTTTTGATTCGTTCAGCTCGTGTTTGGTATTTTATGAAAGGTGTAAATTGTAGCTTTCTGGGCGCTATCTTTTCGAGTTGATCCGATCAAAACTGAGGGAGATATTCCGCGTTTACTCCTTGAGAGCACCGCATTAGCCCCTATTTATCATGTGACAGGTCCGCAAGTCGGAATCAAGGCCCGGGTGTGTAATCTGTTGTGTTACATAATCACAATTCGTTAGAGGCGCCCTTGAAGCAACAGGAAGCGTGGGATTGATTGAAGATTAAACAAAGCAAGCAAGTTGAATTGCTATTGCCACATTGAGGTACGGCAGAAAAAAGTGGAATTTGGGGTGGCCTGTTGAAGTGCCGCAGATGAACAATAAATTAGCTCATGTATAGGTAAGGGAATGACGCAGATTCGTGGATTCTAGACATATGGCATCTGGGCTTGTTCTCAAATGAATGATGACATGGGAATTGATGTCCGGATTGACATAGAAAATGGTTCATTTGTTTGAAAGATCGTCCTCGGATAGGGTTTGTACGTAGTAGGGATTTGTCCCTCCAACAATGCGCCTTTGGTTTCGAGTGAGGATGAGGGGTTGTTGATGGTGAGTAAAAAAAATTTGAAGTTGTGATGTTGCTGACATGGGTTTTTTAGTGTGATTGGTGCATGTCTGTTCATGCTTGGTGGGTGACAGGTGGCAAGAAGGGGGAGGAGCCTCTGTGTGTGTCTGGTCCTCGGTTCTGCTGTCAAGCGTGCACCAAGCGGAACAAGAAGTGTTCCCTTGTGCCGGTGAACCATTGGCACTTGAAGCGGGGCACTGAGGGCGACGAGGAGCCATCGCGGTCCTCCAGGTGATGACGCATTGCGTTGCCTGAGTTGAAGGGTTTGCCCTCTCATGCGGATGGGGGTGAGGCTGAGGAGGAGGTGCCTGGGGGGGCGCCTGGGGTTGCACCTGGGTTGTCTGCGGGCAACTTGATCCAGCAGGTTGAGGCGCTCCTGAAGCATATGGAGGAGACATGGGCCGATGACCCGACGCCCGAGTTGGCGCAATGCACGGTTCTCATGCGGTGGGCAACTGCGGAGGTGTCCACAGTGGTGGAGCTGGAGGAGGTGAGGGTGCAGGAGTTGGAGTGGGGTTTGGCTGTGGCGAAGTCACAGGCGAGTGTCGCGCATGGTGTGCGACAGCGATGGGGCACCTTGGTCAGTCATCTAAGCCTACCTAGTTAGGTACCACTTCCAGGGCAGATAATGGTACCTAAGTAGGTCCCATCACTATTTCGGCTGAATCGGTCTGCCCCATTGAAATCTCTCACTTGAGCTTCGGGCTGAAAGTTGGCCGAAATTGACCCGAATTAGGACTTAGCACTCAGGACTTGAGCAGACTCAATTGAAGACCACTATTGCGAGTCTTTCCATTCTGCCTTGAAGGAACAACTTAGAATTCTTAAATAAAACAACCTTCCATTAAGGCCACAGTACAAACACATTAAGAAACCATTAATAAAATCTGTCTACTTCATATCTACTTTGGTATTGTGCTACAAGTGCTTCAAACTCGGGGCCTTGAAATAACGAAGGATCAAGTAAAGGGAAACTCATGTCCCTATTTGGAATCGGCACATCATCCATCATAGAAAATGGATCATGCGGATTGAACGTTGGCACAATTGGGACCCCAGTGGTATGCTGAAGGGGAATCCCAACAGTAGCCTCACTGTCACTTGAGAATGCGGAATGCTGTTGCACATCATTACGATGAGAACTCATAGCTTGCACATGGAGGTGGGACGGTCCAGCAGTTGGGGTTTCATCCAAGTCATCAATGATCTCCGCAGACTTGACTTGCAGACGCTTCGTCTTGCGCGGCTGATTAAAATCATCCCCACCCTTCTGCGGCCTCTTCCCCAGTCCTTGGGTCACAATCCTGTCTGAGTTCACCATGACAGTGTGACTTGGGTTCCTGACCGGATGCCCATTCCCATGATGCCCATCAGAATCCCCTCCAGAATCCCCTCCATCAATCATCGTATCCACTGCCTGAGCCCTCACAACTGCCTGCTCAGCTGCCCTCTTCGAATCCAGCTTCTTCTTGGCCCAAATCATTTCCAATGCACTCGCTACCGTCATTAGCACTTGGCACCACTATCGTAATGAGGGCGTCTCCCCGGAGTTTGATTCCTCATGGGTACACTCCGATACTTTGAGCTGCCCATTCTCTAGAGCATTATACATGGCTTGGATCTCGCTGAACTGTAGTGATCAAATCGAGAGTGAACCGAAAAGCCGGAAGCAAGACAATGGCAGTACTCCATCGATCACCAAGTTGTGTGAGAGAGTTTTTGGGGCAATTTCGGCCAAGGGAATGTGGTCCAACAAATGAATGGCTCTACTCAAGCAGGATTAGCATAGGAACTGTCAAGAAGCTATGCATTGAGCAAACTTACCAAATAGCTGAATCAGCATTTTCGAAACCTTCCCTTTTGCCTATTGGGGTCTTGAAGCCTCTTCTCACTCACGTCGCAAAGTCTGAGCTTTATGCTCCTCTGCCTTCCTAACCCCCACCTTGGCAGACAATATAAATGTGTATACGTCCCCAACGTGAGACTTGAAGTCACGCCTGGACTTGTAGTATGATTCCATCTCTGCAGTCCCAAATAGCTGCCCATTCTGAGCATGAGCAGCGGGAGAGCAGGCATTATCTGCAAGCACTGTCAACTCGCAATGCACCCCAAAGCTTGCCAAGGCCCTGAAATCCTTTTGCCATGCCCTCTTGTGGCTAGCGATGATTTTCGCAACTTCCCCCCCATGCTTTGCGATGTCTGCACTTATCGCCGCCCTAGTCTCTGTGTACTCCTTAACCAGGCGAGCTGATTCTGCTGCCCAATCCTCAGACTTCTCTCCTCCGTACTTCTTAACGAGCTCATCATAGGCAGGGCGAACTGTATTTTTGGTATAATCAGATTGGCTCACTGACTTGTCAGGGTTGGTAGGATAGCTGGATTGGAACACGTTCCAGGCAATAGTTTTACGTGGATGAACTACTCGTGACACCCGCCCACCAATCTTTTGAATCGAATTAACACTACGACCCATTTCCCTCGCCAGTCCCGCAATTCGCTTGTCAAACGCTGCGTATTCAGCCTTAATCTTTTCTACCTCCGGGGTGGTAAACGGCCCTCCTTTGAGATCCTCATCATCTTCATCCGAACTTGGCTCTTCCGACAAGTGGGAGACAGGTTGGGGGGACACAACTGCCTTAGAACGGGGCTTGGCATTGCCCCTCACTTTCAGAGGCACAGCATTATCACTATCACCATCGCTCAACAAAAAGTCGTCATGGGTCCCATCCGTGATATCCAAAATGGGCGTGTCAGGGGAATCAGGACGGGGACTGTGAATGGGGGTGTTGCCATGATTGGGAATAACGTGATTATAATACGGAGGGGATTGGATGTCCAAGAGACCAGGGGGTGAGACCTCACGCTGATTTCTCACGTCGGTATCGCAACTTTTTGGGCCATGATATGCAGGCACACTACTGGCATTGATAGAGTCAAGGAAAGAATCCCCAGTAGCATCGAGTCCATCATCTCCCTGTGTCACACTAGCTTGACCATCCTCTAACTCGTGTTCAAATGGTGTTCCAAAATCTTCATCATTAGAGTCTGAAATCAGCAACTGGTGTGCATGCCGACGAAGACGCTGATAAATATCCGAATGGAGACGACGCGCGAGTAGGCTTGTTGGATATTTTATTCAAGGTGTAGGGTGCGGTTAACACCTTCCGTGATGGGATCTCGACCACAAGTCTAGTTGAGGACGTTCTGGAGGGGTGAGGGCTGGTGGCATGGCTCCCACTAGGCTGGCTGGTGGTCTGAAGGGGTTTCTCCTTCGTGGCTGAATTTGAGGTCGTACTGAGCTTTGTGGTGCTAGCACGTCGCAAGGACCTCTTAGATGCCGGCACACTATCCAGATCATTGCCGCCATTGCTTCCATTACTGGAGCTCATGGGTGTGGCGACTGCTGCATGTCGTGGCCGCGGAGTGTGCTTCCTTGCAGTCTGAATCTTTGATTTCATACCAGCCATACTGGAGAAGACTGCTGCCAGAGATAAAAATCACCACTTGCAACACGCGCCGAGGTGTGAGAGCAAGAGGAGACACTAAGAACTTGCGCTCAGATACCCTCCACTCTAGGTGGAAAGGAACACTGAACAGCGTAGTTGTGGTTTTGCGCGTCACCCGAAATCCACGCCGAGGCGGAATATAGAGTGCAATGCTGCGTGCGGAAAGCTGAAGAAGTCTATGTCCATGCAGAGGGGGACAGTGAGAACAATGTATCGTGTTTACTCCTGGGACCGGATATTCCCGGGAAATACGAACACAAACAAAATACGATTTACACTACAATGCAGTACAGTACAACCATGTATAGATAGCGTATAGAAGTATTCAAAACTTCTCTTGATCATACACGTCGTTAGGGTGTTTTTTGAATCGAGGGCGATCTAATGCCAACTCCATTTTTATCGCCCATAAGTGAGAGACATACCCAAAGGTCTCATCGAGCAATGGTTGAGTAACACTTGAACCATACACATCGTGTGCCAAGCGTGCGAGAATATGGAGGATTTCATCATACGGACCATCTGTAGGCCATATATTAACCCTGATATCCTTCTTGCCCCTGGCATAGACTTGAGCACGCATCAAAGTGAGTAGGCGATGATAATGCAAGTTGCTTGATAAGATCAGGTGGATAGCCCCTTGCATCTCAGCCCAGTCCAGAGAGAATGACACCATGTTCATGGGTCACCGACGAGCTGAATTGAATAACCTTGGACATTGTTTGGAGGGTGTAGCAAGTACGGGGGGAAACCATTCGGAATCGAAGAAGTGGTGGGCAGCTGTAGCCTTTCAATAAGCTGGCGGCGCAAATGAAAGAATCTCAGGGAAAAATTGGGACTTGTAGGCATATGCTTGATTGATGTACCCCAAGTCCAAATTCGAGACATGAGCAGCTGAAGTGGCCTCTGGATCCATGAGGGTGAGTCCCTCGAAGTACTGTCGGTTGCATCCAGGAGGAGCTTTCGCCCTGAACTGCCTCAGGGCCGTATCGCGCGCCTGCACTGATTTGAACAAAAGGGAAAGATTCCCTGGATCTCCAGCACACTTAGCCTTCTTCCAAGCTTGCACACCAAATGCATTGATGTCCTCCAACCTGTCCACCCAGTATGCGGATGTACAGTGCCCTAAGTCAACGCGTGATGCCTTGATGACGTACCAAGTGTCCACTGCCACTGCATTTGCAGCTGGACTCGGGAAAGTGGCTGGCGAGGGTGTCATACGTACCAGCGCTATTATGTGAATGGGATGAGTAAACTAAATGATTTAATAGTGCATAGCTAAACTTACAATGACTCGCTGCCAAGCCGGATGAGATTGGGGCTGGCAGTCTCTGATGGACTCGTACATCTGGGCCATGCTGCCGCCCATCCCTGCTCGAACCATCGAAATTTGACAGACTGACACCCTCTGGTGCAGCCCACACCATATCTCTCAAACCCATCATTCCTGATGAGGGCCCATGGCTTGAGCCCACTGTTCTGGCCCTCCAATCATTATCGACGGCTACTTTGGATCTCATTCGAGATGCATGCGGGGCGGTGGGAGGTTGGTGAGACTGCGAAGTTTGGGGAATGGAAGGGCTGGGCCGGTCCCATTGTGTGTCATGGGGGAGGTCGCGAGAGTGAAGGGGGAGGTCACAAGAACAAGGGAGATCACGAGAATGAGGGAGATCGTGAGAACGAGGGAGATCGCGAGAACAAGCAAGATCGCGAGAATGAGGGAGATCGCGAGAACGAGGGAGATCGTGAGAGTGAGAGGGGAGATCATGAGAGTGTGGGGGACAGTCCTGAGAGCAAGAAGTGTTGTCACCAAAGTGCAGCCCATGCTGTAAATATTTTGCAAAAAACACGGTAACTTACCTTGGAAGGGTTGCATCAATACCTGGTAACTTTGTTGCAACAAGCTACAGTAACCCCGTTTCATTAAACCTTTTGCATCCAGGCTATTATTATTATTCCAGTTAAATAATATATATTTTATAATATTAATATCCCTAAATGCGGTAATTAGATAGCCCAATAAGGAAGGGTGCATTTAGATAATATCCCATAATAACCTTGGATAATATCCAGTTACATGTGGAGCAATGCCTAAATGGAGTCTGGTTAGGCTGATATTTGGTATATGACCCCCATATACATATTACACTAGTGGCCTGATATCAGATCCATGCCGCTCTACATCTTGTGTAATTCACTTTTGATTATCCTTCCCCTCCCCTCAATTTCAGCCACTTCCCACATCCAATTCATTCCATTTTTGGATATAGTCTGTATCATGATATTACAGGTCAATTCCACCTATTTTGGGCCAGTGTGGGGTGATTCACATTTATGGTGGGGTTGTTCCTCTTTTCTGCCTGCCAAGAGTTGAATGTCTCAACTCAACTGATCTGGCTGATTTTTGGCATAGATTTAGTCCATTATATGACTATACTCTGTGTAAAATTTAAAGTTCATATCTTGACTGCAGGGGAGTAAATCAATTTTCAATGTCCAAACTGTTTGGCCCATATCTCCATAAGTAATGCATGGATTGGGCTGAAATTTTGATATGATTTGCATACCAATGCCTCCTAACAGGTGCAAAATTTCAGACACGTCCGCCCAGCGCTTATGTTCCAGCAACTTCCGGTGGTTCTGGTCCTCCCTGCCCAGTTCCCCCTCTTTAAGTGCATGGATTGGGCTGATTTTTGGCACATAGTTTCTTCATAATGACCTCATGCTCTGTGTGAATTTTCAAGTCCCTAGCTATCTTATAGGGGGAGGAAATCAATTTTTAATGTCCAAACTTGTTTGGCCCATATCTCCATAAGTAATGCATGGATTGGGCTGAAATTTTGATATGATTTGCGTCCTAATAGTCTCTAATCATGTGCCAAATTTCAGACATGTTCGCCCTGCAGTTATTTTGCGGCAATTTCCGGTGGTTCCGGTGCTGTTTTTACTGTTCTCATTGTTTCAGCACTAACCAGTGGCCCTGGGCCTGGTTTTTTCACTGTATCAGGGTCCCTAGGGGTCCATCCATCCATCCCAGGCACCACCCCCTGGTCCTGGCCCCCATTGGCTGGATGGGGAAAATTTTCTTGGATGTAGTTCATTTAATTCCGCATTTAGGCTTTTTTCAATAGGAATCAGTGTGTTATGTAACTGGATACCATTTAGGAATCATTATATAATATTTTTAGCCAACCCCAGTATGGAAATTATCCTAAATAGGAAATGATTGGATGCAAATCCATTAAGAACCCAACTGAGCCATTGGCTGATATTAAAATGCCCGGGGTTACCCAGCTGATGCAACAGCTAACCTGATGCATCAAAAACGTGGTAATGGTAACTTACTGCAATTTTTGCAAAAAACTTGTGGTAAGTTACCATATCTGATGCAATAAGTCTACAGCATCAGGTGCAAAGTGGGTGAGAGTCATGAGAGGAGGGAGAGGTCATGAGAGCGAGGAGAGAGGTTGCGAGAGTGGGGTTGGGATCATGAGAAACATGTTCGGAACACTCATGTGAACTAGAATGTTGCCCAGAAGGCCCAGAAGGTTCTCTGGAAGATGATCGTCAGACGGTCATGCATCCCACTGTGCAATTTAGGGGAATGAGACTGATTACTTGAAAGTGCCACAGAAGCACCACGAGTTCTGGTTGGCTGAGGACTCAGGGAACATATCGAGTACGAGATGCAGGGGGAACAGCTCATGACGTGG
>MU128989.1:14248-97136 GCA_014904985.1 Hydnum rufescens UP504 | reverse complement strand
GAACACTGATTCCTATTGAAAAAAAAGCCTAAATGCGGAAATTAAATGAACTACATCCAAGAAAATTTTCCCCATCCAGCCCAATGGGGGCCCAGGACCAGGGGTGGTGCCTGGATGGGATGGATGGCCCCTAGGGACCCTGATACAGTGAAAAAACAGGCCCAGGGCCACTGGTTAGTGCCTGAAACAATGAGAACAGTAAAAACAGCACCGGAACCACCGGAAATTGCCGCAAAATAACTGCAGGGCGAACATGTCTGAAATTTGGCACATGATTAGAGACTATTAGGACGCAAATCATATCAAAATTTCAGCCCAATCCATGCATTACTTATGGAGATATGGCCAAACAAGTTTGGACATTAAAAATTGATTTCCTCCCCCTATAAGATAGCTAGGGACTTGAAAATTCACACAGAGCATGAGGTCATTATGAAGAAACTATGTGCCAAAAATCAGCCCAATCCATGCACTTAAAGAGGGGGAACTGGGCAGGGAGGACCAGAACCACCGGAAGTTGCTGGAACATAAGCGCTGGGCGGACGTGTCTGAAATTTGCACCTGTTAGGAGGCCATTGGTATGCAAATCATATCAAAATTTCAGCCCAATCCATGCATTACTTATGGAGATATGGGCCAACAGGTTTGGACATTGAAAATTGATTTACTCCCCTGCAGTCAAGATATGAACTTTAAATTTTACACAGAGTATAGTCATATAATGGACTAAATCTATGCCAAAAATCAGCCAGATCAGTTGAGTTTGAGACATTCAACTCCTTTGGCAGGCAGAAAAGAGGAACAACCCACCATAAATGTGAATCACCCCACACTGGCCCAAAATAGGTGGAATTGACCTGTAATATCATGATACAGACTATATCCAAAAATGGAATGAATTGGATGTGTGGAAGTGGCTGAAATTGAGGGGGAGGGGAAGGATAATCAAAAGTGAATTACACAAGATGTAGAGCAGGCATGGATCTGATATCAGGCCACTAGTGTAATATGTATATGGGGAGCTCATATACCAAATATCAGCCTAACCAGACTCCATTTAGGCATTGCTCCAATCTTCTCTCTTTGTGGGAGACTTGATGAGAATATGGGGCGGAAGGCGAAGGCAGGGTGTGACTTTGAGCCTCGCACAAATATATCCTCTGAAGGCGACCCAGGAGAAACGACATCAGGCGGAGTAGAAGATCGATGATGGGGTGGTGATCTGGGGGCAGGGTTAAGATCTCTGGAGTGATGGGGGAGTATTCAGGTGTATGGGTCGCGAAACCCGGTGAACCTTGTGATGTGACTTGGGGGTGAGCCAAGGCGTGATCATCCACTGCCATTTTCGCGAGCTCATCTGCGGCTTTGTCAGCTGAGTCGTCATTATGATCGTTTTCGTCATCAACCAACTTCAGACACATTCTGAGCGGTCAATCCCTCGCCACCGGGAGCATCCTTGTCTGCTGGATCGATTCTCCTCTTCGATAGACCGAATGGTTTTCCTCTTCTGTTGGTTGATGGTTCTCCTCTTCCACAGGCCGACGATTCCCCTCGTCCATAGACTGGTAGTTCTCCTCTGTCCATAGGTCGACGGTTCTCCTCTTCTGTAGGTCGATGGTCCTCTTCCGTAGGTCAATGGTTCTCCTCTTCCCTAGGCTGACAGTTCTCCTCTGCCGACTGGCAAGCATCTTCTGCACAGTGATCATTCTCTGGGGGCAGTATTTGAGCTTCTTCCTCACGGCTGGGTGCCTCCGCGTCCCCTGAGAATGCTCCTCTACCCGCATTTGAGCATTTTCTTCTGCACGTCTGGGTACCTCAGCCTCTCCCTGAGAATTCTCTTCTACCAGCAGTCGATCATCAACTTTCTGACAGTGGCGATCGTTCCTTTGCCCTCTGGTGTCTGGCCCCCCTTTCTAGGCATATTCTTAGCCACCTGATGCACCTCCTTGGTGTACTTTGTTCTCCACATGGTGGTCAAAAACACGTCAAGGGTTTCTTCTCCCTGCGACCCAGTTTAATCCGTTTTCTGATGTTGTGGAAAACATCAAGATCCCCCCCCCTTGCTTTTTGAATGTACTTTGCAGCAGCATCCTTTTCAGCATCCACGGCAGCTTTCTAGCTGCTGCTTTTGCTTTTCGAGCCTCGAATGCTTCATCAGACTCATCCATTTCCTGTTCAATAACCTTCCCTTGGTTTATTTCTATCTCGTCCAAGGGTTCCAAGTCATCATCTGTTTCCCACGTCATTGTCAGGTTTGCCCCCAACTCCAGTCTACTCCGGTCTACTCCGGTCAACTCCGGTCCTCGTCCGCCCACCTCCAGTCCGGTTCTCCACTTATTTCCCTCGCCCAAGTCCACTTTGCTTCCGGCTTGATTCCGGTTTGACTCCAGTCCAACCCTATCTTGGTTTCATTTCCTTTTCATTTCCCTTTCATTTCCCATTGCTTCCGGTTCACCCCCTGGCCGAGTTCCTGTTCCTGTTCCTGTTCCTGTCCCCCTTGTAACCACCTCCAGTTTAGCGATCACTCCCCCGTAGTATAGTCATCATGTATAAGTAGTCCGAGAGTGAAGTCCAGAGACCCCAGCTTTGGTCTCTCAGGATTTCCACTGTTACTCCGGACTACAGGTCAGCCTTCATGTATTCTGTATTCGTATTACATAATCTCAGGATTTCCGCTGTTACTCCGGACTACAGGTCTGAGTATTTTCCAGTTGACTCCGCGAGCTTAAGGACCGCTGTGCTCGTTTCCGCCTAGTCCCTTCCGGCTGCTGGATTGCCTCTCCATCCCCTCCTATCTTTGTTATTTCATTCCTGCCCGGATTCTCTCGGACTTAGCCGGACTTACACTGGACTTAGCCAGAATTATCTGTGTTTATATTTGTTTGGTGCTCTCGTCGCAGCGTGGCCCTGACAGTCATATTGATATTGATATCATGGCGGGGTTGAGGAGCCGTGGGGGGGGGGGGGTATATCGGAATAATTGGAGGGCTGCGGAGGGTCAAGGCGAAGTATTTCTGCACCGAACAGTCCTGAAAGTCGAAACCTAAGGGGATCCCTTGACTTCTGCTGGATGAGACTCAGATATGCATCTTCATCCAAATAATTGCCTATACGACGAAGCTTGTGGAAGCCGGCAGACTTTACGATCCATTCAGGAGGGCGAATAATTGGATGGCGTGGCGCCATCTCAACTGATATGTGATGTGGTTTGGACACACGTGCGAAGGAATGCGTCATGGCATTGTTTTGTGCCATAGACATCATAGCGTACACAGATCCCCAAGTTCCTCTATGCCAAAGATTGGGACCCCATTGCTCTCTAGCCGTGAAAGGGTGGCCTGTATTTCAACCAAATTGCGTGGCAATGGAAATCTGAAGACAGCACCGATCATGTCATTGTTGAAACCATGGTGAGGTACTTCAGTCAAAGGATCCTCCAATGCAATATGATCAGTGTATCGGTGCATAAAATAATGAGCTAGGCCACTGTATTCATAGGATGCCCACAGAATGTTGCTGCAAACCTCGCGTGCTCGACCAAGTGATGGAAATAGACCTTCTATAACCCCCTGTGGGTTACTATCCACACCAAGTGGGGGAGTGGGACGAATATCGCAACCAGTAAGTTTTGACCGGCCCACAACATCTCTCCAATCTCGATAGCGAGTGCAGGATCTATTAGTGAACGCCACTAGGGAACCCGCATAACTATAATTTAGTCTATAGTTATCTTTCGAAACGAAAACAATGTCGGTGGGGGCAGGGAGTACTGGGTCATCAAAACGGCGAACAATATATGGCCAATGGGGTGCTTTCGAGTTCAGAGGAAAAGGGATGCGAGTAAAATCGTTGAATTCCAAATCGTTCCCGAAGTCAGGAATTTGATCCCATCTACGTGGAAGGGGGTCGTAGCAATACAATTTGTTGTCGTCTTCGTTGAATTGATGTACATGGGTATAGTGCCGGGCAGTGTTGGAGAACCTGAGGGTCCAATGTTCCAGTCTGACGATGCTCGCTGTGTCAGGATCGTTCGCGTGCATAGCGCTATTGGCTAAGATAGAGTCAGGAAACATTGAAAGAAAAAAACAATGAGAAAATATCAGACCTTCATATGTAGTCCATGAATGCTCTGTGAATATGCTTTCGTTAGCATAAACAGAGGGGCTTTCGAAGTCGGCACAAGGAATAAGGTTGAAACGAGGGTCCACTTTCATAGGCCTCTCCCAGTCACGAATGAAAAGACCTTGGGAAAACCCGTCTATGTGAATTTGCTCCGCACGCATGCCCACCAACTTTTCTGGACCCGTGCTTCCATCTCCAACCACACCCGAGGCAGAGGGAGAATGGTCAACAACTTGGTCACATTCCGAGCCTGTGCTCCTATCTTCCACCACGCCCGAGGCAGCGGAAGACAGGTTTGCAACGTGGCTTTGCGATTGCATCGTAGTGAAGCAGCTGGTGCACGGACTTCGGCAAACCCCGAACTAGCTGGTACGAGATAATCCTATCCGTAATAGGTTAATAAGCAATTGGATCGCCTAGGACATCGGTACATAGACAATAACAACCATCTCATTGGCAATAGATAAGAGATTCTCTATGAAGAGTTGCAAGAGGAGGACTACTACATCAAATACAGGAAATTCGCCCGTCACCTTGAGATACTCGATCTCCAAGAAAGCTATATTAAGGATGAACAAGCCAATCTCAAACGTGAACTCATTCGGGCGAGAAGAAGCCAAATGCATCCAATCCGTACCACTGGCAATCAGCCAGTTCCTCGAACCCATCGATCACCTGACAGGAATTACATCACCCCTGTGACGCGACATGATTTGTGCACGGCATTGGATCGCCGAGAACTTTGGTACATGGAAAATAATAATCATCTTGAGGGGCTCTCTATGAAGAGTTGCAAGAGGAGGACTACTGCATCAAATACAAGAAACTCGCCCGTCACCTTGAGATACTCGATCTCCAAGAAAGCTATATTAAGGATGAACAAGCCAATCTCAAACGTGAACTCATTCGGGCGCGAGAAGAAGTCAAACGCATCCAATCCGTACCACTGGCAATCAGCCAGTTCCTCGAACCCATCGATCACCTGACAAGAATTGTAGGATCCACAATCACCCCTGTGACGGTTGATGTGACATGATTTGCATTGGATCGTTGAGAACTTTGGTAATGGAAAATAATAATCATCTTGTTGGAATCGAGAAGAAAGCTCTCTATGAAGAGTTGCAAGAGGAGGACTACATCAAATACAAGAAACTTGCCCGTCACCTTGAGATGGTCGATCTCCAAGAAAGCTATATTAAGGATGAACAGGCCAATCTCAAATGTGAACCCATTCGGGCGCAAGAAGTCAAACGCATCCAATCCGTACCACTAGTAATCAGCCAGTTCCTCAGACCCATTGATCACTTGACAGGAATAGTAGGAATCAACAACTGGCTCGAATTATGTCGCTTGTATTCTTTCCACTCTTGATCGCGAATTGCTGAAACCATCTTCCTCTGTTGCGCTACACCAGCACTTCAACATCTTTTGGGATGGACACTCAGAAGCACAAGATCAGAGAGGTGGTCGAAATCCCTCTTAAGCGCTTTGGCTTGTATAAAAAATATTGATATCTATATACTCGGCGTATTAAATATTTCCTATGGCGTTTAAATTATATCGTCCCCCTGTATTCCGCCGCCTCTGTTATCATTTTCATTCGCGAGAGTGAAGCAATTGCGACGAAACGATTCGACATCGACTGTCTTTGTGCCGGATCCAAATTCCAACGCGACTCGTCTTTTACAGGTAAGCGCAGAGTTCTGTCCCGACGACCGGCCAGCCTGACAGCTCTGCCTGCAGACTGTTACGTCTCCTTTGGGAAACGGACTGAGCAAGGATACGGCTCTGCCTGTGCCTGCAACGTCAGATACACGTTTTTTTTCGACGACTCCACAGTGCTTGTAGCTCTGCCTGCGGCCTGCTTAGTCTCACATGGAGGGTACAAATCGCCTCTATATTGGATCGCTAATCCCTGGCGTCCACCCTAACCATCGCCTGGAACACTGGCCTACTCGGGATGTTAAGAACGTGTTCACCTATCTGGCCGCGTGGTGCGTGATACAAGGGATCGTGATAGAAAAGGCCTGGTTTCAGGACCACGTACGTACTTTTTTCCTGCTATCTTGATGCTGGGATATTAACGGATTATCTTTAGTCGTCCAATTTCGTTATCCAGGTCGCTGTAGAGGGGCTGCAGGCTGCGGAGGATGCACTCGGTCAGCATATGAACGAAACGACGTTTTACCATCCGCCCCCCGGATTGCCAAAAGACTCGTCGTGTTGCTTCTATCGATGTGCCTTGTCACCGAAGTCGTTGCGAAAAGAAAGTGAGCTCAATCTATTGTATCCTTAATCTTCTATGTATTTACAACTATCGACATAGAATTCTTTCATCGTGGGTGGCCGTCGTGGCTGAGCGAGGCGACGGCGGCGTCAGCTAGGACGGACGAGGCTCGGTGGGAGGTTCTTTCAGCACACCTTGACCTTGCAACCCCCTATGATAGGTTCCGTCCCCATCCCCCTCCCCCTTTGAAATTGGCCCGTACCCCCGACATCACTGTTGGGTGGTACCTACCGTTATCGACATCGTCAACTGCTGCGGCCTCGTCTGCGAATTTTTCCACAGTCCCCAATGTGGCTACCGACTCTGGACCTCTCGCTGGCGACAAGCGCAAGCATGCCGATTCTGGGGCTAGTATGCCACCCGCGAAACGGTTCAAGGGGGCCGACCCGGATCCCATGGAGACCGATCCAGAAATTGTGGGCGATGAGATGGAGGGCGTGGAACATACTCCCGGCAACGATGTTATGATGGATGTCGACGCGCCCATGGAAGATGCGGACAGCCTTTTCGAGTATTCTGATGACGAGATGGATGTCGACTTGAACACGGATGATCTGAACGGACGTATCAGGCGCAGTATGCTTGAAGTTCCGAGTTTAGAGTACGTTGCCGTGAGGGTTACTTATCTCTCGTGATGTTCGTTCTTGCCTATTTCGCCTTCCCAATTTTTTTGTGTATGAGCTGCAACTCTACGTATGTAAGTACACAATGTCTCCATCCCCCTGTCCTCTGATTACCGAGTCATCCCTCCGACGTCTGACGATAAGTTCAATCTTCGTCATATCATTTATGTATATAATTCGCGATAATAATATTGTAGACGTGGTGGTGGTGGTGGAACTCTCTTATATACCGCTTCGGGCTGCCTACGGGTAGCTATGAGGCGCCTAGGGCGGTCCTTGTACATCATATACAGGGATAGATATTCTCTCGCGTCCCCCCTTCTCTCGATAAGTGGCCTTTGGACTCGTATTGTTTCCGTCCCCATTGCCGTTTCCAGCGGAATATTGTAGACGTTACATGAGTATGAATGTTTTCGGGTCCCTCCGATGTCAGTTTCTCAATCTCTCTAACGAGTTAAAGCATCTCCGGTCCACGTATACGGGCATATCCCAGGGAAGTATCCCAAGTGCTAAAGGCGCGTATTTCTTATGTCCTGTTTTCTGAGACACTTACAAAAAAAACTTACGTTCTGCCATAGCTCAGAGCGTGTACGCGTGTACATCGCTTTCTATCCTTTCCTTCATCACCGAATCCAATACGGTCCAGGTACTACAGGCGCGTATTTTTTATTTCTTGTTTTCTGGGACACTTACAAAAAGACTCACGTTCTGCCATAGCTCAGAGCGTGTACATCGCCTCTATCACCTCCGTCATCACCGAATCCCGAAGACTACGTACTCTACCGGCTCGACCTGGTGTGTGCAAAGTCTCTTGGCGGCACACCAAGACCAAGTACCCCATTCAGCTCTGCCTGTTGTGTACAAAGTCTCTTTTCCGCGACTCGCTTGACGGCAGAGCACTCGGCCCGTTACCTGCTACGTTTCCTTTGAGTAACACACCCACTCGGTGACCAAACAGAAGACGGCTTGCCTGTTATTCTGTAACGTCTCACGGGTCTCCGACGACTGCACTGTGTTACGGCTCGGCCTGTTAACCAGCTACGTCTCATCTCGCTACACCAAGGGATCATCGCCAGTGTCCTTGCCTTGGTATCTTGAAGTCCTACTGTCCTCTCTTCCGTAAGTTAAGCTTCCAGTCGTAGCTAAGTTCAGTCCCTAATATCGTTTGCAACACAGAATATGAGCAAAGCCGTACTTAAGCGCCTTAGTCGGGTCGCACAGGAACGTATGGGAATCATGCCACCGAAGCATGATGACGACAGCTTGGGTCCACCATCCTCTTCCAGCACCCGTCCACCTCCTAAAATCAAGCATCGACGTTCACGGGCCAAGTTCCCTTCTGGGGAAGTTTTTGCCCAAGGGCCCTCAGGCGATATCATTGCCACTGATCTCCCATATCATCCACCTTCTCCCAACACAGGAGGTCCTTCAGAACCAGAGGCATCATTCATCCCTCTGCTTCTTGATGGCATAGCAGAACCTTTGCATTCGTCCCGAATTCATATTGTAACCGACACTCGCTCTCGCCATGCTCGTGCTAAGGAAGCTGCAGCTATCCGGTGGAATCATGTCGTTATCCCATCCCTCATTCAACCTTTCATGTTGTTTGAGAGAGAGCGATTATTGCGTCGGGAGGAACATACTGTTCAGGTTGAGGAGGCTTGCAGATGCGGAAAACAATGGAGGCTCCTCAAAGTTCTTTGCGTGTACTTTGAACGCTTGGAAACTATTGAATTTCATGTGTGTGGTTGTCCATCCCGAACTGCTGCAAGACAATTGGTACTGCGCGGTTTGTTCCCATGTGCCCCGCTTCACCCCTCATTGGCTGTTAGCATTGACATGTTGGAATTTGTGGCTGAACTGTTTGTTCAACAAGCTCCGAATGAACGAGCATGGGCAGCCACCTTGGAAAATTTCCTCAAGCGTCGAGGGTTCAAATTTGGGGGGAATGATTCCTTACGTCGCCGCTTTGCCACTGCTCTTGCCCAATACCAGGTGCTTGTTCGGGTGATCAACCAAGAGATGTCAGCTGTAGTTGAGAGTTGTCGAGGCCAGGTGTTGTCCACTAAGGGTGATGGTAGTGCAACTGAGTCCCAGGTAATATGTGAGGACACTTTGAATCCCGCAAATCCTGCCATTGGGGGTAGTGAAAGCAATATCCACCAGCTCGACACTGATATGCCTATACTGGAGTGAAAGTACAACAATGCCCATAAGCATGCCAGGTCCATATCACTGTGGCGATGATGAACTCCCCAGCCTCTACCTCCAGTCTTGCTGTCCGTTGTGCTTTGGGGGCTCGCAGACTATTGGTCTCCCCCTTCAGGCTATTGTGTGCATTGATGCAAACTTTCAACTCAAGCAGGAACCGAGACAAGGATCTGAGGAAGGATCACAAGGGGGAAACCGGATCTCGAGATCCTCTGATAGCTTCCCCACGGACGGTTCTGCTTGACCAAAGCCAGGTTGACATCATGGAAGCAAGGGTCAATGAATTGCGGCCATCTCGATCAAAAGGGAGAGCAGAGCGGAAGCAGGAAGGCTGATGAAGTGGATGATGACACTTCTAGTCCATTGGAAGATGACAAAGTAGAGGCAGGGCTTGACGTACCCAATTCTGTATTGGACGGATGTGAAAAATCATTCATTGCTGCTGATGGGGACCGAATACAAGGCATCGACAGCAATATTTTGATGACACTGGAGTGATGGCCTGCTTGTGCCGCCATGACCTACCTCTTTTTCTTGTAAACATGCTGCACTGCGGGCGAGAAACAATTCTATGCCTTTGCCCTATTGGATGCACTGCTTTCTGAGCTTCCGGGACAGTTGGATGTATTGGCCTTTTGTATGATATCGCATGCCAAATTCATCTGTAGTCTCCTCAAATGGGACTTTATTCCAGAGTGGGAGGGGCGCATTGAATTTGGAGTTTCTGTCTTCCATGCTTATGGCCACCAGTGGACTTGTCAGCTCTGGTATCACCCTCGTAAATCTGAAAAGTGGGGACTGTCAGATGGTGAAGGATGTGAAAGGTTCTGGAGCCAGTTAAAGAGGCTCATTCCTGGTCTCCGGGTCACTGGTTATCACTGTTGCTTGTTCATCCTTGATATCCAAGCTGAACATATTACAAAGTCCAAACTAGTCACAGTTGGTCAATGGCTGAAGGACCAGGGTGAATACAGCGAGGAGACAGATAGCTGAGGGTGAAGAAGTCCTCCATGAGCGGTCGGTTCACAGCTTATTAAAACAATTCAAAGACCAGAGGGCATTTCAAAGCAAACCAGTTGTCTGCCAGTCCAAGAACAGTGGGGCGGCCTTGATAGATCGTATTCTTGCACTCCAAAACACTGAAGCTTCGCTGAAGGAACGACTGAAAGAGTTGAGTGCTGAGTTGGAGGGTCTAGTTCAGAATTGGACACCTGGGCTCTACAAGATGAGATAAATGATTCAGTGGCACAAACTAGGCGCAGTCTCACATGAGTAGAAGGGGATATTAAGAAGAGGACTGAAGACCTCTGACTCACTGACTTCAACTCATTCAAGGACCTTCAGCGGCTTAAAACGAGTGCATGGCTTAACAAACAGCTCAATATTTGCATTGTCCTTGATCAATTACTAGTCAAACTCCGTGCACGTAAATTTGAGCTGGCCAATCTAGATCGGGGACACACAAGCTGAGAACTTGACAACCAGCATAGGGATCACATAGAGAAGGCCATGAAAGGGCATGAACGTGGGATTCAGGCAACAATCAGGGCTTATGAATGTCTTCGGAAGGATATGATGATGATGAGGGGGAAGGATGGAGTTGCTAAAGATGCATATATCCCACCTGAAATCATGAACTCAGTGTACAAGTTGGACGTGGACGAGGACATTTGGCTGGCTCAAAGTACAGAGGGGTTGGCTCAGTTTCCAGGTGGGGTAGTGCCAGCATGGCTCTCGGATGCTTCTGGCAGGGTTGGGATTAGGGCGGCACAGGAGGTTGTGAATTGCAAGGAAGAGCTGAAGCACTGTGCAGCTGAGCACTCAAACCTTTGCCAATGGGTGGAGACAGAGTACCTTGCCATGCAATTTGTCTTGAATCATTCCGCTGATGTGTGTATCCAACATTTTGCACTTCAGAGACTTCACTGGTTCTTTGACATTGTCTCCATGTGGCAGAAGGATCTAGATGGTGTCCCATTCGAGGGTAGTGGTGGTAGCATTTCCACATTCCTTCCTGAGATACCTCCTCCAATTCCTGGTATGGATACTTGGGATCATGCCAAGGATGAAGAAGGGTGTGGCAGAAGTGATGCCAGTGAGTGTGATATTGAGAGTGACATTGGGGCCGGGGGGAGTTCATTGTCAGATGAAGAGCAACTAGATGTTAGTTTTGATGTAGATATAATGTCTAAGTCATGAAACTCTCAAATTCTCTAAGTTATTTTATGGGCATGTTTCGGGCAACAGTAGACCAGCAATACAGTAGTAGGTGTACCTCTAAGTAATCCAAATGGCCCAAAAAAGACCAGAAGTTGCCTGAAATTGCCTGAAATTGCCTGAAATAAGTGGACCCCTCTTATTAAAAACACACCTTCTGGCCATACAATGGCCGAAAGCCATAGGCCACCTATTAGGTACCATTTCATGCCCCAAACATGGTACCTAACTTAGGTGGGTATATAACTGACCAGCCTGTGTGGGTGCACTAACACTATACCATAAACAGTACTTTAACAAGATCCCTTACCATACTTCCATTCTCACGGGGCAAGCCTGGGTAGAGGAACTCCTGGCTGGCCACCCAGACTGCATTAAGGACCAGCTTGGAGTCTGAAAGAGTGTCTTTAGAAAGCTACTCAAAAAACTTTGCCAGCAGACATCTGTCAGTAGCTCAAAGCACATAACAGCTGAGGAAAAACTCGCAATATTCCTATACACCTGTAAGACAGGACTTACAATACACAATATTGCGGAGTGATTCCAATGAAGCAATGACATGATATCTAAGTTTGTGATGCCTATTATTTTGCTGGGTGCTTGCTGATATCTAGTGTTATAGGTGCTTCTATGAGATCCTACATGCACTGTCAGGTGCTGGTGGGGATTTCTATCAAGCTCATGTCTGACTTCCAACTCTGGTGAGTCCTGTCCCTCCGACACTTCAATCCAACCCAAAGTTCTTCCCATTCTTATGTGGTGCACTTGGTGCAGTGGATGACACACATATCCCTGCATGTGCCTCAGCAGAGGATTGAGCTAGGTATTGGAATAGGAAGGGGGGAGTCTCACAGAATGTCCTTGCAGTCTGTTCATTTGATTTGAAGTTTATATATGTGATGTTGGGATGGGAGGGGTCTACTGCTGACTCATGGCTATGGCATTCTGTGAGGCTGATGGACCTGTCCATTCCAGTTGATCATTATTATCTCGGAGATGCTGGTTTCCCATTGTGCGATGCACTGTTGGTGCCATACAGGGGAGTCTGCTACCATCTCAAAGAATGGGAAAAGGTGAAGTCAAGGCAGGCTCTCCCCTTCTACACTCTAAGCTAGTGATAACAATGGTTTTAAATTGAATTAGGCCAAGTAACCACAAGAATTGTACAACCTTTGACATGCCTCAGCTCACAACTGTGTTGAGTGTATCTTTGGCATAATGAAGTGGCACTTTTGAATCCTTCTCACAGCACCTGGGTACTGTGGAAGAACACAGGCCAAGATTGTCACTGCTTTGTGTGCCATGTACAACTTCATTCACATATATGACCCCTACAAAATATGTGACTTCAATGACATCCCTAGCAATTACGATGACTTGGCACCATACTGACTAGCTGACAGCTCAGCTGGTGGCCTTATTGAACCTTCTGCCATAACTCATGTGGAGAAAGTCAGAGTGGAAACATTCAGGGATGATGTTGCACAAGTGATGTGGGTAGATTATCAAGAGTATCTAGCACAGTGTAATGCGTTATAGGAGAACATTTTCAAATCATGTGGAAGGTATTCTTGCTACTCTACCAAACCCTTTGACATGGCACATATGAGCAGAAATGGCAGTAAAATGAAGACTATGCTGCATGGAAAGTTGACTGATGTGTTGAAGGGATCACTAACAAACAGATCCAGACTGCCAGCCTTCTGACTGCCATATGTTAGCCTTCACACATTTGGCAGTTGATTCTAGCCATGCACCCCTTAGTGTCATGTTTTTGAGGGCAAGGTATGCATCTGTGGCTTTTGTATCCTCCTGGAAAACATGAACTATGGCCAGAAAATCCTCAATAGGCAAATGCGAGTCAACTTCCTGAAGCTGATCAATTGTGCTGGTTTGGTGCTTTGCCCGTGGTGTAACAAAGTGCCTCCCAGATTCAGGAGGGCACTTGTTGTCATACTTGGACAAAGTGGAGTCAACAGGTTGGGAGTCAGATGGGAGGGAATAGGGGGATAAGATGGTGAAAGGGTAATCACACCACCCTTAGCACTGGCTTTGGGTGGAGGAGCTGCACACAGGGCTAAGCACTGGCTTTGCCCTGAGCACAGGAGAAAAGGTTGTGGATGGAATGGGAGGATGATGAAAGATAGTAAAGTAGTGACTGGCCAAGTGGCACAGTCACTACCTAAGGAGAGAGTGGGGGTCAGTGAGAGGGGAGGGCTGTCCTACTCACTGTCCTAGGAGTTGTATGGGAGCCCAACTACCAGGAAGCCCAGACAGAAGGCTGGGGCTAGCTATTAATGGCTGCTAGGGGCCAACAGGATAACCAGATAGAAGAAGCAGAGACTGAGACAAGGGTTCATGGCTTCCCACTGAGTGACAAAGATCTGGGCAAAAGTTAACTATTCAATCTTGGCATCTGCTGTATATACATGACTTTTGAGTCTGAACTCCCTTATGTAATACACTATATTACATGTGGTGAAAGGAGTGCAGCTGCAGATGTTTGCTTGGGGGAGGTATGAGAGTGATGCTTGAGGAGGAAACCAGCTTTCAATACTTTGGCCATCTCAGAGACAGACTCTTGCATTGCCTGTACCACATTTCCTGTGGATGCATGCTTCTTGTGGTGAAGTGTATCAATGGGTGTCACCAATGCAACACACTTGAGTGTAGGTATGGGAGACACCTGTTCTGGAACCTTGGGGATGTGTGTCAGAGATGGTGCCCAGTCTATAAAAACCTATGATTTGTGACATGGCAAGGTACAATATTAGCACCTTTCATTATTCTGAAATAATGATGAGTGTCACCTCTTCTTCCTCATCCTTCTCAGATGAATTCCCATTATCATCGGGGGCTCCAGAGCCCATTGATTGCATTTTGGGTTGTATCTTGGGTGGCATCTCAGATTGTGCATTGGGCAATGTCTCAGATTGTGCCTTGTATTGAGTTTGCAATATGGGATGGTAAGTGCCCTCTCCAGTTGCTATTGTCCCACTGAACAAGTCATTGAGTTCATTGTAGAAGCACAATCCTTTGTTTCTGAAAGGGCTTGCATTTTTGTGGCTCTATGCAATATGATCAGAATTTCATTCCATCCTCAAGCCTCATTAGAAAATATGAACCCATACCTTGATATATGCCTTCCAAACCATCAACTCCATGTCCCGACAGCCATGCTCATCATCATAGGAAAAGCCAGATATGTCCTTGAGTTCTTTAACTGTGTTGTAATATTTTTTAAGCTGTATAGTTTCTTGGGTAAGTGCTGTACACAGAAGAAAGGTTGTACATGCATGTACCAAGGTAATATGTGTACTAATGGCACCCTTATCTTTCACACCACCTTCAGTGTGAGTTTTTGCCAGAGCATCAACAGCAGCTTGGAGAGAAGCAGCCTTGAAGTCATTGTCCCCCATGTTTCCTGCTGCTTTCTCTGCCAGGAGCACCCTGAGCAATTCCTCATCATCTTCTGGTGTCCATTTTGCATTGGCTTCTTTCCTTTTTTTCAGTGCCTTTGTTGATGGTGGGGGCATGGAAACAGAAGTACTGACAGATGTAGTAGCCAGGATAGAGACAGGGGCATGTGCAACTGGTGGTTTTGTTCTGGGCATGGCACTCAGTGGCAGCAGTGGTATCCCAGAATGAGAAGGATTGGACTTGGACTGAGATTTTTAGGTAAAGATTCAATGGACAGCCGAACAGCTGCAAAATTTTTGATTTGATGTTGGTAAAATCTTGAGATTTATGGGGATATTCATCACAACATTTTCACTATAAGATTTGGACAAGATTTGGATGAATTTTTGTAGCCAAATGGACCCTAAGGCGTTTTTGTTACTGGTTAATAATAGGTTCAAGTGCATGGTGTGGGATTTGATGCAGAGACAGCAGTTTGCATCGGTAATAGGTGTGCTTAGTACCATTAGATGTGGATTTTTAATAGCTTTCTGGGCATGGCAATTCTGAGCAGATCGGATGCGAACTGACAGAGAAATTTGGTTTTTACTGACAGGTGTTGATTCTGATAGTAATATTGTTCTGTAGAGTGCATTTTTGGTCTGTTCTTCATGTGCTCAGTACCATTTGACGCAGAATTTTAATTTCTTTCTAGGTGCAGTGATTCTGAGGGGATTGGATGCGAACTGAAGAAGAAATTTGTTGTTTACTGGAAATTCCAGATTTTGGTAGTAAAATTGGCCTGGAGAATTCAGTTTTGGTCTGTTCAACTTGTGTTTGGTACCATTAGAAAGGTGTGAATCATAGCTTTCCAAGTGTTATATGGGTGTACATTTCTGATCAAAACTGATGGAGTTACAGAATGAATTCAGTTTCTGCATGTAGCTGTAATTAATTTCATAATTGGTCATGTGTGTTACGAGTCGTACTCGTAACCTCGCTTACGTACAAATAACCAAGCCAATCGCGCCATCACGTGACCTTCACCCTTGCCACCATTGTGCCTTCCTCTTTCAGCAATTCCTATTATATACATCCTTCCTTTATTCAACACCCCTTTATCCATAAAACCCTTTTGATCTCTAATAGTATAAGTAGTTACTTGATGTACACTTGCTCTTTAGAAGATCGAGAATATATTGTCAACCGATTGAATTCCACTCTCACAATCTCAGTTATTGCTCGCGACTCTCATCTTAAAACCTTCACCTATTAAGTCTCAGGAAGCCGGTCTTCCTCGTATGTACTCGTCTTTCATGACTTACGTAATTCCCACTTCGCGACTCCCTCGTCAATCGCCTTAAGGGCATTTCCTTGTATTCGTCTCGATTACATCATCATATCTTTTGCCTCGAGTACAACCCTTAACAATGTGATTGTTCAATGGCTGGAAGTGGTGTAATTTCGCATTTTCTGATACTGGATGTTTTTATCTTCCACAATGGCCATGTAAATATGGGTAGGCATACCTGAAGAATTGAGGTTTGGATTTGACTGGTGATATGAAGACTGGAAGGCATTCCATGCATTTCCATTTTTCTGGAATTTCAATTGGGCTTCTGCCAAGGCAATGTACCTAATGGATTCAGGACTTTGTTTCCACTCTTTTGCCTTTGCATCCAAGTCTGCAAGGAACTTGATACATTGGTTTTGAGCCCAGGCTACATGTTTGGCACTGAACCACCCACCAAGGTGCATGCCCTCATTATCATCAATATGATTGGGATCCATGTTACAAGTATTGTCGAGAGTAGTCTGAGTGGTCAAACATGGTGATGAGAATGAGGGTGGAGGGGGTGGCTGAGGAAGCAAAACAGGAGGGGAAGGTGATGTATGAGAGGATGAGGGTGGAGGTGAAAAGCCATGTGCTTGTGTGCTCTGGGACTCAGCCTGATGCTGGAGGGACAGAGACACACTCAACTGATGAGGAGTACCTTGCTGCCCCACAGATACATGTGAGTTTGGATTTGAAGGATGAGTTGACCATGAATTGATTTCAACAACAAGATGTGACAGTCACTGAGTTGCATCATCATCAGCTCCATCACAAGATTGGGTGTCACTCCTGGCACCCTGAGAGACACTGGATTCCCCCTGAGGCACTGTGGGCCCAGCTCCAATCCTGGTGGAGGACTTGGGATCTTTCAATGTAGTAGGCAGGTCTGCATCTTCTTTGTTGGACTTGGAAGAGGTCTTGGGGGGATCAATAGAGTGGGTTTTTTGAGGAACTCTAGACTTGGGACCAATCTTGGGTGGAGCTGTGGTGTGAGATTTAGAAGCCAAGGCCTTGGTACTTCTGGTATTAGAATGATGAGAGCAAAGGGTGGAGAGCTTTGGGGAGACTTCAGGTGCTGGTGACTGGGTAATGAGAATAGGGTTCGAGTGAGTCTGCCAGCCATTTGTCATGATTAAGCAGTAGCTGCAAGTACAAACAGCAACTGTAATAAATTGTGAGGGAGCTTAAAAACCTGAATCACAGCTACACAAAGATATTGTGACTCAGGGGAGAAGTCCTACAGGCTGAATACAAGTATGCAAGGTAGATGTACAGTCACCAGTCAAACAAAAGCTGCCAGTTATGGAGATGAGAGAGTGAGATGAGAGAGCAGGAGACAAGAGAACAAGATGATAATCACTTTAGTGGGCCCACAAATACACACAGTAACAGATCAAGCATGTAGCCTAAAAAGCACTCCAACACAAGGCTGAGTACTTCTTCAACTATGCAGGCAGTGTAAGTGTTCAATGACTTGACACTGTCAGGATCAAATTGACATTTGCTTCTGCCTAAGGACTTACCTGTCAGAGTATCATTCTTCATCGACTCTATCATATGGCGCCTACTTCCTCAAATGCTCTTGTCTCCTCTCTCCCTCCATTCACTATGGGGGTTATTGTCATCCTTGCCATTATTGGCATTTCTCTTATTATTATTGCCCTTGTTCTATTGGGCCTTGGCCAGCGGGCTATGGGCTGGGTAGTCAACCAGTGGCAGCATTGGTGCCCTTGTCAGCACCTGTCATTCCCTCATTCCCCACGTGAGTCCATGGAGTTGCCAATCCAGACTCCCCCTCCTCCTCCTCTACCCCCAGTCCCTGAATCCACATCACCTGTCCCAATCCATACTCCATCCACATCATTATGGTCCTTTGACACTTTGGACACCTTTGGAGTACCCAGGCATACACTGCCTTGGAAGTACATACACTAAGGGGGATACATATGGAAGTTGGGGCATAGCCATGTGGAGGTGCACACAGGATTTGTCACATGGCTGCGTCAGCTTAGTGAGGCTTAGTGATGGTGGCTGTGGAGGCTGACTGATGGGCTGTGGAGCCGGCATTCTAGGAGGATCCAGAAGGTTATGGAAGATGGTGGAAGGCTCTGGAAGGCTGGAGGCTGTGTGCAGGAAATAGTATTTATAGCCCTTCGCAGTTGGGGGATCACCAGTTTCAATCTCTCAGGATTCCCACTGCGATAGGTGTGAGACTTGTGTGTCCCTTGTTGTGTGGTGTATACTCAGGATTCCCACTGCGATAGCGTGTGGTTAATTAATCTCTGTCCTCTTTCTGTTTGTGGCTTCAACAGCAGTGTCGCCCTGACAGACACTGGCAGATGCCAAATAGCATTGCAACTGTATAGGAATAAACTTTACACCATATATGGTATTAACTTTACTTTATTATGAATACACAAAGGAAAAGAATGTGGAGAAGGATGAAAATTACAAGGCCAAGGACTCAGTAGGTTTGGAGTATTTGGGGGGCTTGAGGTTCAAATCCAATTTGATACACCAAACAGGAGGAGACTTCACAAATCCAAAGGATTCATCTGGAAGTAGATTGGGTGCCCAAGTGGTGCTGTGACCCTCATTTACCAACTGACAGATCCAACAAATAATGGCATCAACAGGTCCTGAGGTAGGCCACATCATTGTCATGAGCCCAACACTCATCACATGATTGCTATGGGCATGGATCATCATGTCCATTTGACAAAGATCAAGAGCAACAGTTTGGATGGGCAATTGGGCAAGCCAGGCAACCAACCACACAGTGTCAAATTCAACAACTTGGAGGTGACATAAGTGCTGGTCCCTAGGTATTAATGGACCAATGATTGGTGGATACTGGTCATAGTTGAGGAAGTACTCCCCATATTGAGACCTAGAATCTTTGTCCTTAATCAAAGGAGGTGCTATTGCCAAAAGATTGTCCAGTTCCTGCTGGCTGTGAGCATGAGCATATACCTGATCAATATATTCTAAATCCCTCAACCCAGTGTAATGCCCAGATGGCACATGTGAAGCATTGATTGTGACAGTTGTGACCTCAGCTGCACAAGTTGCAGCCCATCCCTCCAAAGTCACCTTCAGCTCATTGTGTGGGTGGCTCCATTTGGACAGAAGCTGAATCGAAACCTTGCCCTTCTTGCATTCTGTGTGAGCTGCAATCACCTGTGGGTACAGAGCCAGCCATACATCAGGTGTTTGGAAGCCTTCTGGAACAGGGCCCAGAGAGATGATGAACCAATTGCCCACTGGGATGGGGGAGTAAAGCATCCCCAACACCACCACCTGTGGCTGAGGCATCAGAACATTAGGGGCAGGTCCACTAAGTGCATTGAGCAAATGACCAATTATAATGGGGTCATATGGTGTTGCCTGGGCTGCCACCTGTTGCTGAGGCACCAAGACATTAGTGGTGGACCCACTAACTGCACTGGCCCAAGATCCATGACCCTGGCCAGCAGGATGCACAGGCACAGGACCACCATGACCTTGAAGACCCTGATCCCCAAAAGAACCACCTTGCTGCTGATAATTCTCCTGCCCTTGAGAACTTCCCTGCCCCTCACTATGACAGGCAGAAAGTTCTGGCACCAATGCACCTCTCCCTCTCTGTACAATGGGCATCAAATGCCCATAACACCTCACAGAAGTTGAAGCCACCTGGGGGTGTGGTGCAGGCCAATATGATGTGCTTGATGGACCCCTATGATGTGGAAGGGATTGGGGACCCCCTGTATGGTTCCTGTACCTGTGATCATGAGGATCATGCATATGGGACTGAGGGGATTGAGTTTGAGTCCAATTTTGAGGGAAATGGAGATGAGATGGGGAGTGTGGGTGAGAGTGGGGATCAGAATGAGGCTGAGGGCAAGATTGGAATCAAGAGTGGGTGCAATATTGAGGGGAGTGGGTGTGATATCATGGGGAGCAGGTGTGATTTCATGGGGAGCAGGTGCGAT
Organism: Hydnum rufescens UP504; assembly: GCA_014904985.1. Classification (NCBI taxonomy): domain Eukaryota; kingdom Fungi; phylum Basidiomycota; class Agaricomycetes; order Cantharellales; family Hydnaceae; genus Hydnum; species Hydnum rufescens. The sequence goes on along the minus strand of MU128989.1, from coordinate 76,967 downwards.
ATCATGGAGAATGGGTGTGAGGATGAGAACAGGTGCAAGGATGAGAGTGGGAGTGAGGATGAGAATGGGAGCAAGGATGAGAATGGGAGTGAGGACAAGAATGGGAACAAGAAGAGTGAGAAGAGTGAGGGTGAGGGTGATTGTCTGACCTAGAGTTGCCTGGAGACCCTGAGCATGAATGATAAGCACTTTGTCCTGGTACCACAGAACACTTGAGACAAAAGGATAGTACTCACTATCTACCCTCTTATGAGCCCTCTGCTCCTCATCACAGTCCAGACATTGAGGGGGGGTCAGCACATGAGGAGTCAGTTCACAGGGTGGGGGCATCAACTTGTGAGGTGGAGAAGTCAACTCATGAGGTGGGGGGGTCAACTCACAAGGATCATGAGGGGGGGGGCATCAACTCATGAGGCAGGGAGTCAATTGTTGAGGGTGTCAACTCATGAGGCAGGGGGGGGGGTCAATTCACAAGGTGGGAGAGGGGTCAACTCACAAGGTGTGAGTGTTGATTTCTGAGGAGGTGTCAGTTCCTGAGGGGATGTTGGCATGCAAGGGGGTGTAGGCACACAGGGATGTGGTGTTGGTATGTGAGGAGGGGGTGTAGACTTGTGATGGGGTGTAGGAATGTGAGGTGGTGTTGGTGTGCAAGGTGGAGGTGTCAGTGTGCTAGGAGGGGGTATCAGGACACAAAGGGGAGATCTTGAAGGGGGATGATGGGACGAGGCAGCCTGATGAGCAGCCAATGCTGTAGTATTTCCAACACCAAACCTGGTATGGTACCAGTAGCTGTGATGCAGTATAGAAGAAGGGTTGGGAGCTCTGATGACTGTCAAATCAAAATCTGGTTCAGCCAGTGTGTAGATGGGAGACTGTATTTCTGTTGTTATTCGTTGGGTTGGTTTGCTTCAATGGTTGATCACACTCTGCAAGATGTGTATGGTGTTCAGTGGAGAATAGGATGGGATATGGACTAGCTGTAGTCAATGATATGTCATCTGAGATGCTTGTAGGAAGGCTTATACATTGTCTGGGATGCTTGTAGAAAGGCTTATACATTGTTCATGTTGTGTTGGTTCATTTACTGATATTTGTATATTCTTGTTTACATTCTCCTGGTCAAAATGCAGATATCTGTGAGTTACAGACTGGTCAGTGCTTAGTATTGTTAGTATGTTTCTTCCTTCTTTCTTCAAAACCTGATTCATATTTCATTGTGCTTACTTTTCCTTGGATGTCCAGCAACTCTAACCTTAGGTCCTGCAACTATCCTTGGCTTTAGTGATTTGTGTAGAGCGCTTCCAGTGGCTTTGTCTCAACAACCTTGAAGATGACTTAGCTCCAGATGGCTTATAGATAGACTGTTCTTTAGAGGCAAGCAGAAAAGTTGACAGTGGTTGACAGTGATGATTTCCAGAGAGGAGATGATGGGGGGGTACAGGAAATCTACCAGCTTTTATACAGTCATGGACAGGCAAAGTCATCCAATTTATTTTGCCTCTGAAAGACTCCACAAAATCATCTGGAAATTATTTCTATGTCTTCACAGATGCTCTAAGAAGCTTAATACATGCTCAGCTGGTCTTAATTCTGTTTTTTTTTTGACAATTACACAAAAAATTTGGCCAGACCCTTAAAATTAAGCACCCAGGCTCAGGGTTGTGCCTGAATGTGGCTATTAACCAGGAGAGAGTGATTCTGTAGAGATTATGTCCCCAGCTGTGCCCAGGAAGACAGAAATGTACAATTAGTTGGAGTGCACTGAGTGGACTCACATTCGGAAACACCTGCTTGACCTCCTGAATTAACTTAATGGGCAATGCCCAAATAACTTCTTATTTTTGGCAAATAAATGACCCAAATGACTCTGATGATGAAGACTCCACCTGGGATCCATACAGTCACTGTGAAAATGCTGCATCCTGTTACATTGCCAGTGAAGATGCCAATCTTGATGATCCTGATGATAATGATCTTGAGCAGGAGGATATTCACATAAATAAGCAACTCAAGTCTCTTTCAGCAAGTCTTGATGCTGATGAGTGGCTGCCAAGTGAAAAGAAAAGGAGGACTGAATCTCAAGGTGTGAAATGTCCAAAATTCTATGGAAATCTCAATTTAGTTGGCCTTAGGTTGTCCAAAAACTTATGCCAAAGGCCCAGATGTTGCACGCAAGTCGGGGCGGACACAGTGCAGGTACAAGAAACAGATTGCCACTCAAGGGATGCTGGATTTTTTCCCTGCCTGTTGATCTCATCCTGTTTCATCTCCCATCTATGTCTCCTCATGGTCCCCCTCCCCTCCTCAATTTAATGTTGATACAATGAATGAATCTCAATTTCCACTCAGTCCCAACCAACCTGAGTCCCCCCTGCCACTTGTCCCTATTGTACCCATTCCCAATTCCATGGGGGACATCTGCCTGAAGTGAGCTTGCATAATGAAGCCTATCACTGAAGATACTGGAGATTCAGATGACAATGAGGATGAGGAAATAGATGAGTTAATTCAGGGGCTTTCATCATGGCCCCTGTCATTGGTGTTGCCAGGTTGGCCATACCTCCACAATGAAATCAACAAGGTCCTGGAAAAGGAGAAGAAAGCATGCTGCCTTCCTTACAGCCAGGTGAGTGAAATCTCCTCATATCTCAGAATATCACTGACAGGCTTTTTCAGCTCAATCAATACCAACTATTGCACAGTTTTGCCACTCTTCGCATTAAAGGTGTTAATTCGGTAGTATCTGAATTAAGGAGTGGGGAGGGACCAGAGGATGGAGGAGGTTCTGGTTCCAATGGATTAGTCCAGTCTGTGGGACTGAGACTGTTCCGCCTAGCCTGACAGGCTAGCAGTTCCTGGAGGGTTAGGGTTTCTATGCCCACTAGGGAAAAGTAAGGAGGTTTAGTCATAAAGCTGGGAGTCACACAGTGTGTAGTGCATAATCAACAGGTCCACAACTCTATGAGATGGACAGTTGATGGTGGTAGAAAAAATACATCATCTGGGCATTGCCACGGCTCTTTCCATACAGGAAGTATGACTAAGAAAGCTATGTGAGAAGAGGGGCAATTCCGGGGCAGCACCAAACTCCTCTATGAGGAGAAGCTTTCCACCAGTTTAGCTCTAGAAAGCTATAGTAAATCCATGTAAAAGAATGAAGTTGCCCTAAGGCCTAAGGGACTCATAACACCACTAACACAGCCCCCCAGTCCCTTTGGTCATGAGGGGTAATTTCTTCAAATGACAGGCCATGCAGGTGATTTCATGACTCTAGTGAAGTCATCCCAGACTGACTTTGGCTCATGGAAGGTGAGATCCCCTAGAATGCAGTGCACAAGGCAAAAAAGAGTGGGCATAAGAACAAGCCATGTTGTTATTGGGTCCCCAGATCCCTTGTAGGCATGAGTGCATAATACATCCTTGGGTGTCAGGCTTGTCTGGAAGGTAGTGCAGGTGATGGGATAATGCTCATGGGCCAGGTGCCATTTTCCCTGACCTGACAATTGTTCGGCCCCTCACAAGATGGTATGGAGGCTCCCCAGTCTCATACGATCATGGATCAAAACAAGTGCCCATGTGGTCTGATGTCATAATGCGAGCCTTCCTAAATGACTGGGACAGACTGCAGACTTTCGCAGGACCTTGTAGGGTGAGTCCCCCTCTATGTTGGCATTTTGGAATCCCATCATGGGATCCATTTGTTTCAATCCTCAATGGACTAGGTCAGTTACCAGCTACTTCACAAAACCATGGGGATTTAATGCCAATGGTGTCGGGTCTTGGACCACTTGATGGCCTTATCTTGTGGCCCAGTGAGGACTTTTGTAATGAGTCAAGAATTGTAAATCTGTCAGGTTCCTCTGGAGGGTTCCCAATGACTCTGGGTAGCTGGGACTTATGAAGGCACTCGTAGATGTTGTTCCTAATAGATTTGATGAGTGAGTGTTTTTCCTCTACCAATTTATTTTGCTTATGCATTTGGGACCCATTGATACGATCTCAGCCTATACTGTAGTATTGATGACATCAAACACAGTATGGGACTGTGAGGGCTGATGTGAATTCTATGGTTAGCAAGCATGTCTAGTCTTCCAGTCTAATATCCTTAATATTACCTAATAAAATCAACCAGGAGAATTACTAATATTAGGAGCGGGTTAGCAGGCTGGTGGGTTTATCAGATATATCAGCTGGGTTGCCTCGTCGGCTTCCCGCCCCCCTTGCTCACTGCCCATTCAAATAGTATTGGGTCAGTGGGTTGCCGGGGCTATTGGATATAACAGTAGGCTGTCTTGCCGGCTTCCTGTCCCCCTTGCTCACTGCCCATTTAAATACTCAGGCTACCGGATATAGCAGCAGGTTGCCTCATTGGCCCGCCTCTCCTGCTTGCTGCCCATTCAAATCATACTTACTGGGGTTATTGGATATATTGATGGGTTCCTCATCAGCTCCCCCCTGCTCACTGCCCATTCAAATTGTACTTACCGGGCTCATTGGATATAATGACAGCTTGCCTTGTCGGTTTCCTGCCCCCCTGCTCACTGCCTATTCAAATTGTACCTACTGGGCTTATTGGATATAACGATGGGTTGCCTCATCAGCTTCCCGCCCCCCCTGCCATTCAAAAATAATGTAAGAAAGACCAACCCACACAGAATTCATTTCAATAAAAACTCTAGGTATTGCATGACATGATCAAAAAAAATTGGAAGGGGGAAAAGAGGAAGAAAGTTTCTGGGGGGCTTGTAGGGTAGAGTCGTATGAAGGATGTTGAACACCTGGGAATGAATGTTCATCTGCTTCATAGATGAATAGACGAGAGTACGTGTGGGCAAGCAAATGATGGTATAGAGGCAGGTCAACATTGCTTGATATCTGCGAAGTCCTCAATGGACAGAGTGGATTGACGTTCCTCGATATATGTAGTAAGAACTGAGGCAAGGGGCATGGTACATGATGTGTTGGTAACCAAAACTGAGGCTTGTAGTTGGCAGTCATGTAGAGTTTGAGATACGATGGTGCAAACATAGCCAGTTGTGTGCGAGTAAGTGATGGTCTGCTTTGCAAATGATGGCGAGTCCTGCATGAGTGAATAGCAGCTGGCTTTCGGGAGAGCAAGAATGGTGGTAGCTGCGAGAAAATCACAGTTAGCTTTACAGGTGTGGCCAAAACCACCTGACTGAGTGGCTATCGACTTTACCTTCATGTGATCATACTTAAGATGACAGACATCGGCATTGTCAAGCAACACCAACCTAGATCTCCCTTTCCCCAACACAGAATGTGAGTGATGTATGTGTGGCAAGCTGTGCATAGGTTGGAATGATACCAAGTAGGTAGCTGCTGGCTTTGGTCAGATGTAATGTCAACCAAGTGTTGATATGACAGCAGGAAATCATTTCCATGATATAGGACAAGATATAAGAATCTAGACTATTGTTCATTTAGTCAGACTCACCAGTAGGTCAGAAAAATAGCTCATACTCACCCGCTCAGAACACAGTAATTCTCCTGCACAAATGAGGAAGGACAAAGGACAAAGGGCAAACTCAATGCCAGAGAATGCTGGCCTTTCAAAAGTCACCAGCAGTCCAGTACATTCAGTGCTACTGTAATGAGAGTGTAAATACAAAAGATTTAAGAACCACAAGGCAATTCTGTCTCAATTGCAAGTCCAGCCCTTATTGCGTGCCTCATGAAGCGATCATTCGCATCTTGTTCTGATGTGCAAGACTCGTGGGAGTTATGTGGATATCCAGTGACTGATGCTTGAACTTCAGACCTATTGAGGGACCTTTGAGTTGTTCCAATAGAAAAGGGATTAAAAGTTGGACTCACCATTGAGTAAACACACCTATCTCCCTTCCCACATAGACCACGTACCAGCGTGTTTTCTGGGCCATGCACTCTTTGATACACTTGGCAAGGGCGGCATTAGCGGCGGCCATCTCAATTGCACTGGGTTTAGTGTTGGCAGTCAGGGAACTTGAGGCAATGGATGATACAGGGATTGTGGAAGGTGTAGAGACTGTAGAAGTGGTGCAGACAGTGGGGCCAGAGAGAGATGGGGTACCTGTAGCAGCCTGAGTGGGCTGGGGATCATCCGATACATTCCCATCTTGAGATGCAATCAGAGCATTGCAAGCAACTGTAAGTTTCCGGATTGCTTCTGTCAGATGATCCACATCCTGCACTGCACACCAGGGAGAATTAGTAAACCATAGATATATATCTGAGTATCCTTACTCTCAGATAATGCAGTGAGGGCAAGAGCCTCCATAAAGGAATCAGTTGTGTTGCACATGCATTGCACGAGGTGTTGATTTGATTCCGGCCTTTGATTCCACACTTTGTCTACACTATGGCTCCCCAATCATGGGCCCAAGGGACCAGGCATGAATACCTCAATGGCTATGGTCCTGAATACATTGCTGCCTGCAAAAATCACTCACAATCACAATGGTTTGAAAAGTTCTATAGCATGTGGTTTGTGTTGTACCACATCAGCTTGCCTGATGATTTTGAACCAGTCCCTGGGGCTATGTACGAAGAGCTGAGCAATCCCGAAGCACTTCGTACGTATGAGAAGAATTTGACAAAAAAACAATTGGTATGTGCTATTTCGGGCTCTATTCATGCTATTTTACTGACCTACACATCTGAAGGCATTGAGACATTGGTTTAAGCATCATTGGAGTCCAAGGAAGGTACACAAGGATGATGAAGACAGCTCCACCAATGTCACCAAGGATATATTCCCTGTCCTTCTACCTGAATCGCTCTCCATTCCCAACTCTATGGTTGAATTTCCTGGCATTCCGAAGCTGCATCGCAAACAGCTCGTTCATGTATACTCAGCACTATTCTATGATGAGCAAGTTAAGCCTGCCATTGACATCCAGCTTGCCATTGACTACAATCAGCCACTACCCTCCGGAAAAGTGTGATGGGATGATATCGTAATGCAGCAGCGGATCACCAAAGAAAAATGGCTTACCAAGACTATAGAAATCCAGCAGATCATCAAGGAAAGACAGACAACGGATTACGAGAATGCAGTCAAAGTGTGGGAGGGCAGGAACACAGACCTAGAGTCGCTGGAGAAACAACAAGTGTAAGTAATTAATCCTGCCTTTAATTTCACTCTCATACTCAGTTTACTTTCCTAGGGCTTGCAACAACCTTAACCCATGGCTTGAGAAGGTCTTATTGATGATACAGGAATGTACAGGAAAATCCTTGATGATTATTGCTGGTGGACCAGAATTGAAGAGCCAAGGCGATATGGTTGTGACATGGTAAGTCTGCCATCTGTGTCTAATTCTCGATTCTACCCCTGAGATGTCCCAGTATGCACCAAGGTGTCATGCCAGGCCAGGTTCCCATCCCATTGACTTCAACACATTTGCCACTTCCCTTTTTACAGACATGGTTATTCCCAAGTACATTGAGTTCCTGAAGATAGTACACTGTATGCATACTCTTTGACTGTTTGGAATGAATTAGGACTCATAATTTTAATATGCCCTCAGCATGAAACAAGTGTGAGGAGAAATATGGCCTCCTTTCCAACACCCCTCCTTCAACAGATGTCACAGACACCGAGAACGATGTCAATCCGGATGAGGATGATAAAGTGAGCCATGTAAACAGTAATGATAGCACCAACAGTGAAGATGTCCGCCCCGACAGCCCACTGAAAACTCCTGATGTCAGTTCTACAATCAGCTTGAATGAAGATCCACGAGAGGACACCCTCACTGATGATGCCACTGCGAACCAAAACCAGCAAGAGGATTCCACCCCCGATGATGCAATGGGCCTGAACCCAAGTCAGCTAGAGGGTGTCCCGTTGACAATTCAATCACCTCCAGCCAAAACCCACAAGAGGATGCCCCCTGTCAGGGTCTGTCCCTTACTCCAGTCAACTCCAGTGTGGAAGATAAAAACATCCAGTATCAGAAAACGCGAAATCACACCACTCCCAGCCTTTGGATGATCACATGACCAATTACAAAATTAATTATGGCTACACGCGGAAATCAAATTCGTTCTATAGCTCCATCAGTTTTGATCAGAAAGGTACGCCCATATAACTCTTAGAAAGCTACGATTCACACCTTTCGAATGGTACCTAACACAAGTCAAACGGACCAAAACTGCACTCTCCAGTCCAATTTTACTACCAAACTCCGGGATTTCCAGTAAAAAAAGAATTTCTCTGTCAGTTCGCATTTAATCCTCTCGGAACAACCGCGCCTGGAAAGATATAAAAAATCCGCATCTGACGGTACCAAGCGTGTGAAGAACAGATCAAAACTGAACTCTACAGAACGATATTACTATCAGAATCAACACCCATCAGTAAAAAACGAAATTCTCTGTCAGTTTACACCGGATCTGCTTGGAACCACTGCACCCAGAAAGCTGTTAAAAATCCGCATCTAATGATACCAAGAGCATCTATTACAGATGCAAACTGCTGTTTCTGCATTGAATCCCATCCCATGCACTTGTCCCCATTATCAACCAACAACAAAACACCTTAACCATTGGACTATGCTCAAATTAATCTCCAAAACCCAGAGATATCCTTTCATTTCACCTCCAGAATGCTCCACATGGTCAGTGACCTCATGCTCCAAGCATTCCACATGCTCAGCAAATTGGTGACATCACCCCCCCTCATGATTCCTTTTGTTCTCTTTATGAATGACATCACTATGACATCACCCCTCATGATTCCTTTTGTTCTCCTTATGCATGACTCAGCTATGACCGCATTATTACATCATCTTGTTATTTTTCTTTTGTTCTCACCTATGACTCACCCATGGGGGAGTCATATTTCTTAAACACAGCCACCTTCAGAAAGGTATAAAAGCTGGTAGATTTCCTGTATCCCCACACAATCATCTCCTCTCTGGAAATCATCACTGTCAACCACTGTCAACTTTTCTGCTTGCCTCTAAAGAACAGTCTATCTATAAGCCATCTGGAGCTACAGTAAGTCATCTTCAAGGTTGTTGAGACAAAGCCACTGGTAGCCCTCTATGTGAATAACTAAAGCCAAGGATAGTTGCAGGACCTAAGGTTAGAGTTGCTGGACATCCAAGGAAAAGTAAGCATAATGAAATACATATCAGGTTCTGAAGAAAGAAGAAAGAAACACACTAACAAGACTAACCAAGCACTGACCAGTCTATAACCCACAGATATCCGCATTTTGACCACGAGAACATAAACAAGAATACACAAATATCAGTAAACAGACCAACACAACACGAACAATGTATAAGCCTTTCCACAAGTATCCCAGATGTATAAGCCTTTCCATAAGCATCCTACACGACATATAAGCCTTTCCACAAGCATCCCAAACGACGTATAAGCCTTTCTATAAGCATCCCAAATGATATATCATTGACTACTGCTAGTCCATATCCCTTCCTATTCTCCACTGAACACCATACACATCTTGCAGAGTGTGATCAACCATTGAAGCGAACCAGCCCAACGAATAACAACAGAAATACAGTCTCCCATCTACACACTGGCTGAACCAGATTTTGATTTGACAGTCATTGGAGCTCCTGACCCTTCTTCTATACCAGATTACTCTGGTCCTTGTCCACCCACCTCCAGTCTGGTTCTCCACTTATTTCCTTTGCCCAAGTCCACTTTGCTTCTGGCTTGATTCTGGTTTGACTCCAGTCCAACCCTATCTTGGTTTCATTTCCTTTTCATTTCCCATTGCTTCTGGTTTGCCCCTGGCCGAGTTCCTGTTCCTGTCCCCCTCATAACCACCCCCAGTTTAGTGATCACTCAGTAGTCCAAGAGCAAAGTCCAGAGACCCCAGCTTTGGTCTCTCAGGATTTCCACTGTTACTCCGGACTACAGGTCAGCCTTCATGTATTCCATATTCATATTACATAATCTCAGGATTTCCGCTGTTACTCCGGACTACAGGTCTGAGTACTTTCCAGTTGACTCTGTGAACTTAAGGACTGCTGTGCTCATTTCCACCTAGTCCCCTCCGGGCCACTGGACTGCCTCTCCATCCCCTCCTATCCTTGTTATCTCATTCTTGCCCGGATTCTCCCAGACTTAGCCAGACTTACACCAGACTTAGCTGGAATTATCTGTGTTTATATTTGTTTGGTGCTCTCATCGCAGCATGGCCCTGACACCCCCGTTGACAGTGCAATCTGCTCAAACCAAACCCTGCAAGAGGATATCCCCACCGATGGTGCTGTCAATAGTAGAGGACATGAATCTGAGCATGACATCAGGGCCAAAAGTGGTATGTTTAAACTGTAGTCTCTTTTCTTGCTAAAATAATTACCTTTGGGCTATCTGGTAGGACTGCAGCCCATGAACTGATGAAAACAGATGAAGCATAAGACTCACAATGCGGATCTTCATGATTCAACTGAGAATGGTGGCAAGCAGCCTCATCATTCAGATCACTGACTTCCTCCATCATCCTCACCTTTGGCCGTCAATGTATTACCATCAGTGCCTCCCATTCCAACTACCACTCCCTTGTCTTCAGCCCTTATTTTTCTCCCTCTTGAATCCCTTATGTCCAGTGTGCCAAAGTGGCTGATGGACCATCTCAATGTCCTTCAGACCCTCACAGTTGGGGAGAACTGTGGCAGCAGATTCTAGTGAAATTGGTTGAGTTGGAACAACAGAGTGGCTTTGTCAGGGACCATGTGAGTCCTTTTGCCCTTTTAGGACCTACACCTATTGATTTGTAAACAACAATTTGTAAGGCTGGAAAGCTCCCAACAAAAAATCACCCACCTGCTGTTGGGGCATGATTCAAGTATGCCTGAAGTGCTCGATTCTGTCCCCCTCCTTCTCCACCTAGTGTTTACTCAGCACTCTGGTGGAAGTGGTGGACTGCATGCCAGCCAGACTGGTGTAATTCCTCAGCTGGGAAGCCCTCCCAACTCTCTGCTACTGACAGTCACAATAATTGGGAATGTCTCACCATTTGTGGTAATAATGGTATTGTTTGCATTGTATTCTCACTCTATTGGTGGGGATCTATGCTTGATCCAGGCAAACTGGAGGAATATGGATGTTTTGAACAGGCAAAGGATGTTGATACTACCTTTGGTCCATGCTTGGGTAGATGAGAGAGTACATTTCTGAATCTCTCTTCCAATACTTTCTTTTATGCTAATTTGGATGATCCCACCTCTATATATATTCCTGGCCTTAAAAAATTCCCACATGATGATGATTCCACCCCCTCTTTATTTATTCTTGGCCTTACATGTCCCTAAGATGATGATTCCACCCTTTCTGTATTTATTCTTGGCCTTACAATGTTACCCATATGATGATGATTCCACCCCCTCTTTATTTATTCTTGGCCTTACCTGCCCCTATGATGATGATCCCACCCTTTCTGTATTTATTCTTGGCCTTACAATGTTACCCATATGATGATGATCCCACCCTATATTCTTGTCCTCACATACCCATATCCTAGTGATTCCCCCTATATGTGTATCCTTGGCCTTATATGCCCACATTATGAGCTCAATTCTACAGATTTCTGAGACTAAACACCATGGGACCAGGGTCATCCTAAGCAGTACCCAAAGCTACTTGTGTGATATCATAACTCTAATGCAGAACCTATTAGGACACTGTGGTATCACTGCTAATATCCAGATTCATGAAATCTGAAGTCAAAGTCTTGCCTAAAGCTTCAAACACACCTACCTTGGCTCACATGTTGATTTTCAAACATTCCTATAATTCTGGGAAAAACCATAGAATACTAGATATCCAAATTAGAGGTTTTGACCACAGGAAATCAGAGTATTTCACATTTCTCATGTGTCAAGTTCTGAGGATTGCAAGTCCAAATACAATGAGATGCTTTCAAATCCTGGGTTTTCATTGAAAGCATTTGGAAAACCTGAAGAATCAGAATAATCTGTTTTTCAATCTTAGACTGGCATGCTTCAACTCAATAGAGTGGAAGCTATGAGCTTGAACCTAAGTTTGCATCTGGCCTCGCCTCACCTCACCTCACCAACAGTCTCACTCTTTTGACCCCATTCACTACCTTAAGACCCCCTCATGCACAAGTGGAAGAATTGCCCCTGGACTACTGTCATGCGCAATTACAATGGTCGTACCTCTACATGTGTGGAACATATTGTTCCAAGAGTGGGGGCTCCATCGACCTCCTCAACACATACAGTGTTGATACCTAAATCTCTGGAGACAAGGGGAGAGGTCCCCTATCACTCTGACCTTCAAAGTACTGAGCTTGGCTTATTTGATGGTCATCAAGATGATGAAACTCTAGGAACTGTACATTATATTGGTGCCCCACATCCTTGTAAACATTACCAGGCTGTGGTATGTTATGAGTCAAAAGTTTGGGGCCCATATTAATTCTCACTAATGATTCTAGGACAAACTGCTAAAGACATGGATCCCTTATCGAGATGATTTCCTTGATGCCATGCTCTGGCATGAAGGTCATGGAGATGCGTTGATGACACTGGGGTGTCCTGACTGCAAGACTCCAGGAGAGAGCAGTGTATACTGCTGCAAGGAATGCTTCTTTGACAAGCTTGTTTGCAAAGTATGCTGTGTTCGTCATCACACTAGACTACCCTTTCATCGTACAGAGGTGAGTTCCAATGGACTCTGTACACAATTAGCGGCATACTGACAACCAGTCAGCAATGGTCAGGTCAACAATTCGAACCAGTGAGTCTTGCGAGTCTGGGCCTATGAATTCAGCTTAATCACTCCTCCGACAAATATGATGCATGTCTGAGCCCTAAGCCAGGTCCTTCAAAGTTCACCATTATTCACATCAACAGTCTCCACTACATTAATCTTACCTTCTGTGGATGCTCCCGATTGAACAACTGTGGTATCATCAACCAACTCCTTCATCATGGGTTGTTCCCTGCAACTGTTCAACACCCACAAACATGTGCGACATTCCAACTTTTACACCACTTCCATCTCCAGTCAGTTCAGTCCAAGGTCTCCACTATCCATTTCTATCAGGCATTGGAGAGGGAGACAGACAACTCGGGTCTCATGGATATAAAGGTATGTCATCAATCGTTGTTGATTGTGTTTGGTTTCTTAACATTCTCTCTAGTCTCGCTATTCGTCCTTCCTCCATATGGTTTGCATATGGAGACATCTCAAACTCTTGAAACAGGGAGGATGTGGACATGACCCCTTGGGTGCAGAAGGGATGAGGAGAGGGGAGCTGGCACTTGTGTGCCCTGCCTGCCCGATTCCCAGCATGAACCTCCCTGACAGATGATGGGAGGACCTCTCTAAATGGCACGTTGCAATTGATATGTGTTCTAGATATGTTTTACCCCTCACCATAAATTTGTCTCCTTGCAGTTATTTGTACATGAAGATTACATCACAAGACACCAACTTCTGTCTAAGCCTATGCAATAAAGGCATCCACGACCCTGGTTTGGGGACCAGGTGGGCTTATTTCATTGAAGAACAAGCCTACCATGAATATCTGGCAAACTGTGGAAAACAAACAGAGGTATCACCACCTTCCCCACTCTCAGTCCTGCACGTCTCACTAAATATCATCTCTAGACCTCAACCTGCACCAGTCTCTCAGCAATTGATCAAGCCAATTCGAAGAATTCGAGGGGACTGCAAGTCACAGGAGTTGGTGCCATTGTCTGTGCCCACCATGGTTTTCTGCAACCAACTGGCATAGGGGACCTTCAGAAGGGTGAACAGCGAGTCTTTATGCATGTATTCACATTGTCTTGCCTAACATTTTTTCCACTGGAGATATGCCAACATGGATTATATCCTATTTTCAGGACTTCAAGGCTCAAATCTCCAGGATTTCCTCAATACGTATGACATCTGGTGCATGTACTACAAGAATCTAAAAACATGACATGAGCAGCTCCCACCTTCTCTTCAGTTCAACTTTGACACCTGACTTTCAATGGTGCTATACCAAAATTCCATCTCAATGCACATGGTGAATCGTGCCAAATGAGGTTCTCTCTTAATTATTTGCCTGGAGTCAGACACATGGATGGTGAAGGGATTGAGCATGACTGGTCGAGCGTGAACGCTGCTGCCCAAAGTACAAAGGAAATGGGTGAAGGTTCATGGCACAATATGCTGGATGACATATGGGGCGATACAAACTATTGGAAGATTCTCGCCATAGGTTAAGTTGAGCCTAACACCATCATAAGCTTGTCCCTAACTATGGATTTCATTTACAGGTCCTCTACTCAGGAAGAAGCTAAGAGAAGCAGTCCTCCAGGTGCAGACCCGCAGTGAACAGCATGAGACTTTCTGCAAATTGATCCCCAGTAATTCCAAGGAGGAATGGACAATAATGATACAAGAGTGGGAAGAGGACAAGAGTAAACCAGATCCATATGTTGTAGAGACCATCTGTCTGTATCATTATATCTCTAGGTCGGTTCTATACTAATGTTTTGTTCTTAGTTAAATCTCAAGTGGCAATAACCTTGGAGCTCATTGCTGCTGAGTGTGATAGCTATTCTGCCAGTGAATTGGATGTGGAAACAAGTCCAAGTGCTTTCATAAACATGGGATTAGACATTGAAGATGCACAGTGGGTTGTCTGTGGGATTGTTCATGGCAATTTTATGCTAACATCTTACTTTTTTTAGATGTCGTCTATGTGTTGAGACCAGCAAGCTGAAGTCATCTAGCACAGACACTCAGAGGGCTAATGTGGAACACCACCAGCTTGCTCTACAAAGGTGCCTGGCCACATTCCACGGCATTCAAAAGCTGCACATGCCTGAAACCATTTCCCTCCTATTATCTGACACACGTGTCGATCAGAATACACTGGAGACTATTCCACTTTACATGCTGAACAAACTCCACCTCATGCCCAATGAAATCCCCCTCAACCCCCATCCAGATTCAGGCCTGTTCCATGTTGAAGCTAAGTTACGATTTGCCCAAGCAACCGATGCTCTTGCTGAACTACACTGAGCCCTTTCTGTCTTTGCTCACCTCCGGTCCTACAAAATACATGAAGTACATGGCCAGCATGCAAATACACATGCGAATACTCTCATCAAGAAATCCTGGGCCCATATGAGCATGGTCACTGCATGATATCATCATGCCCATGATGCGAGTGGTAGACACACCATAGATTAATCAACTCTCTCTAATATGCCAACACAAGGGATGTATCACTGTCTGCAACCCAAATCACAGCCAGTGATACATCACTCATTACATAATACTAAAAATTCAATAATGGTGTATTACATAATATTCTAAATCCCATAATGGGATATTACATGTATTGTATCAATAATTAGCTAATTACAATGATTATACCTACAATCAGATGGATATGTGGATAATATCCATCATATCCATCACCCGCGGGTAGGGAATAGACCAAAAGAATTATCAATAATGCACTTGCTCAAGTCCCTGCATTTTGCAGGGGCTTTGCACACATATATCCCAGGTGAGACTTCATTGCATGGGCGTTCCAGTGATCAATTTCACAGCACTTCATGGGGGAGGCTGCATGCATCTGTATTTCAGGTGGGGTGTCATCCGTGTTTTTATTGTATGGGGTTTTGTCCGGGGGTAGGTGATCTAGAATAATAACTAAGTTGTAAGTAAAGAACCCAAGACAGTGCCAAAAGAGCAGCTCCTGCTGCTCTTTTGGCACCATTGTATAGGTCTGGACACCCACCAAAGCGGGGTGTGGTACCGTGTTTTATCCATCGTTGTCGTGTACTGCCCTTGGGCAAAGTCTTTGGCATTGTGTACATCGATGTTTCGTGTTCCGGCTTGTCCACATTCTTGCCAGGCAGGGTTTCATCCGGGGTAGGGGTAATCTAGAGTTATGGATAAATCATTAGTAGAGAACCTGAGGCAGCACCAGAAAAGCAGCTCCTGCTGCTCTTCTGGTGCCATTGTATCTATATTGGTTGAGAAGACACACCTATGATTACCACACCTGCCGCAGCAGGTGTGGTAATGTGCCTTATCCATCATTGTGTATTCCGCAGGTGTTTGAGGCTTGGACAGGGTCTTGGACAACTGCGTGTGTGGGTATCATTGTTGGGACCTGGTCTGTGGTCCCATTGGGTGAGCCTTTGCATAGGGAGGGGGAACCTAGAATAACAAATAATATTTAAAAAAAAAATAAGAGGCAGCACCAAAAGAGCAGCTTCAGCTGCTCTTTTGGTGTCATTGTCGCTGCTGTAATAAATAACTCATGAGGGAATACCACACACCTGCCACAGCGGGTGTGGTTCCATGTTTTATTGGTTGTCACATAGGTTGAGATTGTGCATGCATGCGGGGTCTTGCAAGGGTCTGGCTTGCTCGGGGCTTGCCACAGGTTTCGTACCATTGTTATTCGGGTGGGAGGCAATAACCCAGAATGGAAATAATATTATATGTTAGTGAAAATATTAAAGGAGTGCAAAAAGGGCTGCCTTCGCTGCCCTTTTTGCATGGCTGTGAAGAACTCACCTTACATGACCACGCACCTGCCTTAGCAGGTATGTGGTACTTTGTTTTATTGATCATCGCATGGGTCTGAGGGGCTGTGCATACATGTGGGTCTTGCATTGATTTTGGCCTGCCTGTGCATGTTGGGATTTTCATCAGGGGTCTCATCCACGATCTCATTGGGGGTCTTCGTGCAGGAAGGGGGATCTAAAATAATGATTTATATGTTAGTTTACAAAAAAATGAGAAGTGGCACCAAAAGAGCAGCTTATGCTGCTCTTCTGGTGCCATTGTACATTCTGTAATGAAGGACTCACCAGATAGTACCACACACCCGCCGCAGCAGGTGTGTGGTGCTGTATTTATGTTTCGTCACATGGGTTTGGGGGCTGCGCACGCATGTGGGGTCTTCCGTCGGTTTCGGCTCGCATTTTGTCCACATGGTCATCACAGGTTTCATACACATCATTGTTTGGGTCATCGTTCAGCTGGGGTGATAACCTAGAATAGATAAAGTATTGTTAGTTTAAAATGTCAAAGGAGCATGAAAAGGGCAGCAAAAGCTGCCCTTTCATGTGTCTGTATCTAATGGGATGGACTCACCATATAGGACCACACCTGCTGTAGTGGGGGTGTGATCCTGTTTTTCCCTTGGTGTTATGGGTAGTTGAGGGCTATATAACTGCAATATATGTGCTTAGGTAATCATCAAAACAAACAACTCAACGCCGGCACTTGCCGGGATTGAAAGAGTGCCCAAGTAGGGGCAGCACAAACACCACATTAAGGGATAATAAGGACATAGACATGTAGTAAACAGTGAATAATAATATTATTGCAATGAAAGTGAGGAAAGGAAGGGTAGTGAGTTACATTTCCTTAAGGCACTATATGGCAGCAGTGCAAAGTGGATTGGGAGAGTGCCATGCATTATAATTGGCCCAAATTTGAATATCTTGGTGATATATGTGTATCGTGCATGGGCGATAAAAAAAATTGGATGATCGGGCCATTTTTCAATTTCTCACACCTTCGATTCCCTAAGTAGGGAATCGAAGGTGTGAGAAATTGAAAAATGGCCTGATCGTCCAATTTTTTTTATCGCCCACACACGATACACATATATCACCAAGATATTCAAATTTGGGCCAATTATAATGCATGGCACTCTCCCAATCCACTTTGCACTGTTGCCATATAGTGCCTTAAGGAAATGTAACTCACTACCCTTCCTTTCCTCACTTTCATTGCAATAATATTATTATTCACTGTTTACTACATGTCTATGTCCTTATTATCCCTTAATGTGGTGTTTGTGCTGCCCCTACTTGGGTGCTCTTTCGATCCCGGCAAGTGCCGGCATTGAGTAGCATGCACTCAAAGCAGTAAGGACAGAGCACACCACCTGCCGCAGCAGGATACCATGTACAGTCAGTTTTGCATGCCGGTTTGTATGACCGTGCCAAAAGAGCAGCTGAAGCTGCCCTTTGGTGCTGTCTTGTGTTATTTGTTTATTTATTTATTTATACTAATGTATTATTCTTTATTATAGGTATCCCCTCACTGCGCGAAACCCCACTTGACAAGAAAACAGATGAAGCCTGAGGCGACATGTGGACCTGTGCAGCCACTCGAAATTCCCATCCCTGGGCATCTGCAACTTCCCCAATGAATCAAACACAGTGCCACACACCCACTTCGGCAGGTGTGTGGCACCATTAGGTGAGTTCTTTTTCATTACGGGGTGTACCACAATATCAAAAGAGCAGCAGCAGCAGCTCTTTTGATGCTGTCTCATTTTTTTAATACTAACATATTGTTCTTTATTATAGTTCTCCCCTCACTGCCTGAAACCCCACCCGACAGACGAGGCCCAAGGTGAAATGACGACATACGCAGCCACCCAGAACCCCATCTGAAAGCCAAGATCCGACCCAAGGGCCCAGTCCCCAAATGCCTACAACCTAGATGACGACCGATAAAACCTGGCACCACACACCTGCTGGGGTGGGTGTGCGGTAGTACGTGGTCAGTTTTTCGTTATAGCATATATGGCAGTGCCAAAAGAGCAGCAACTGCTGCTCTTTTGGCACTGGTTCTGGTCTTTTTTTGAACCAACATATTATTCATTATTCATTATTCTAGATTCCTTCCCCCTCGCTGAGCAAAACCCTGCCTGACAAGAAAACAGATGAAGCCCAGGGTGACATACAGACCTGCACAGCCACCTGAAACCTCCATCACTGGCGATCCACAACCTCCGCAATGACAAATCAAACATGGTGCCACACACCTGCTTCGGCGGGTGTGTGGCAATATTAGGTGAGGTTTTTTCATTCTGGGGCATACCACAATGCCAAAAGAGCAGCACCAGCTGCTCTTTTGGTGTTGCTTATGTTATTTTTTTTACCAACGTATTGCTTACTCTAGGTTCTTTCTCCCTCTGTGAAATTGACCTGAAGAATGCCCAGACAGTGCCCACCGCGAAATATGGGAGCACGCAGTTGCCCAAGACCCCAATTCTTGATTATCTGCAACCCATGCGACGACGAAACAAGTATGGCGCCACACACCTGCTTTGGCAGGTGTGTGGCAATATTAGATGAGTTCTTCTTCACACGGGGTGTACAACAACACCAAAAGAGCAGCACCAGCTGCTCTTTTGGCATTGCCTTTGGTTGTTTTTCTTTACTGAAATATTATTATTTATATTATTATTCTAGGTTCTCCCTCAATACCCTACCTGAAGAAAATAGACAAGGCACGAGATGAATACAATGTGCGCAGCCACTCAAACCTCATCAGAGGGCCCAGCCCTGAATCTATCCGATGACAAACTAAATACAGCACCACACACCTGCTGTGGCAGGTGTGGTACTATTAGGCAAGTCTTTCATTACGACTTGTACAACAGCACCAAAAGAGCAGCACCAGCTGCTCTTTTGGTGCCACCTGTCTCTTTTTTTTCTACTAATGTACTTATTATTCTAGGTCTCTTCTCTCTGTGTGAACCCCCACCCAAAGCCAGCACGGACAAGGCCCAAGGTGAAATACAGACGTATGCAGCCATCCAAAACTGCTGCCCCCAAACACCTGCAATGTACACAACAAGTTAGATATGGTGCCACACCTGCTCCAGCAGGTCTGTGGTACACTATTGGGTGAGTTTTCCTTTACAGGGTGTACTACAGTGCCAAAAGAGCAGCATCAGCTGCTCTTTTGGCGCTACCTCCAATTTTATTTTATTTTTACTAATGTATCATTCATTTATTCTAGGTCTCCCTTCACTGCGCAAAACCTGAGCGAAAGAAACCAGATGCCCAAGGTGAAATGAGGGTGTGCACAGCCCCTCAAGACCTGATCCGAGGTCCCAGTACCGAAATTCCCAACGAACACAGCAACAAATGAAATAGAGCACCACACACCCACCAAGGCGGGTGTGTGGTAATAGGTTGTAAATTTCTATTACAATGTGTATGTACAACAGTGCCAAAAGAGCAGCAGGAGCTTCTCTTTTGGCGCTACCTCCAGTTTGTCTTTTTACTAATGTATTATTATTCCTGCATTCTAGGTCCCCTTCACTACACAAAAGCCATGAAACTCAAGGCAAAATACGGACATACACAGCCACCCAAGGCCCGATTTGATGTCCTGGTCCCCAAACGCCTGCAACAAACACAACGATGGATAATATGGTACCACACACCCACTGCGGCAGGTGTGGTAATACCTGGTGAGTTTTCCACAGCAACATACAACAGCACCCAAAGAGCAGCAGTAGCTGCTCTTTTGGCACTGTTTCTGTTTTTTTTTTTAAAACTAACATATTATTTATTATTCTAGGTGTCCTCTCAATGCACGAAACTCCACTTGACAAGAACACAGCCGAGATCCAAGATGAAACACAGATGTGCGCAGCCACCTGCAACCCGATACGGACCCCCCTGTCAAAACCTGTGAGAACACCACCCAACAACCCCACAGCCATGCATGCCATGGCCCTAATGCCCAGGCGGTGTGTGACAAAGGAGGAAGCCACCATGCCACACACCCACTGCGGCGGGTGTGTGGTAATATCTTGTAAGTCTCTCGTTATAAGATGTACAACCATGCCAGAAGAGCAGCAACTGCTGCTCTTCTGGCACCACTTCTGTTTTTTTTATTAACCACCATATTATTTGCCACTGTAGATCTCCCCTGCATGAAGACATGCCCAATGAGGGTGAACATGACCCCCATCAAATACCTATCTGACAACCAATCAAAGACAGTGCCACACGCCTGCTTCGGCAGGTGTGTGGCAATATCAGGTGAGTCTTTTGATTACAGGATGTATGACAATGCCAAAAGAGCAGCACCAGCTGCTCTTTTGGCATTGCCTTTGATTTTTTGTTCTTTACTAACGTATTATTATTCTAGGGACCTCCACTGCATGATACCCCACCCAAAGAATACACAGACAAAGTCCAGGGTGAAATACGGGAGCATGCAGCCGACCAGACCCCACCCCCCAAGTATCAGCAAGCTATATGACAACAAATCAGATACAACGGGCGTGGTAATATTGTGTGAGTTTTTCATACAACATGTACTACAGGCCCCCCCAGCAGGTTTTCCTCTTACTAACATACCATTTCTTATTCTACTAGGGCATCATATTCAACCCCACTTGAAGTCCCCTTACACACCAGGGACAGGCTGGGCAAGCCCTAGTGTACATTTTTTTTTTGTATTTTAATTGTACTATATTGCAATAAGGAGTGGTGATTCCGAGATAAGGACATAGCTAGGGTACCAGGAGAGTGCCAAAAAAGGAAATTTATTAACTGGCATTGTAGTGACATTGTTTCCGGTGCAGAGCAGATCAGGAAGTTGACATAAGCTACCCAAAGGGATTGTTTGATCCTGGCTCAGTCGAGTTCTGCTTTTGGCAAGAGTGGCAGTATAAGGAATGCTAAAAAGGCTCAGTAGTGAGTAAGACTGCTGTGGCCCAGTGGGTTGAGACTCTAAGTCAATTGATTGAGAGGTTGAGGGTTCAAACCCACCCTTAGTTTTACAATGCATTTCTCACCCATTAGACCTTGTGATGTATCAGTTGCCTTTAACTCTTGGAGAGATGTGTTACAGAGAGTGATACATCACCCATTTCTGGGAGTTATGGGCAGTTGATTAATCACTGGTATGTCTACTGGTGTGCCAGGAGCCGTCCGCAGCATTTACGAAGGGTACATGGCCCACTATTTGGGGGTGGGGGGGTGGGAGGGTTTGGTGTACTGGTGCGAGGTCCATCTGGCTGGGTCTGGCTGTGTGGTACCTGGCTATGGCTTGTGACAGCGGATCTCGTCGATTTTCGATCTCCTCATATGGCAATTTGCAAGGGTAGGCCCAGTGGTCTGGTGAGCGCAGCCATCTGGTCATGCTGGATCTTTGTGAGACTTCCTCAGGTCGGTAGGAGGTCTCCTCCCTGGGTTGCCAGTGTCTGTCATCCTCCAGTATCCCTGGAACACAGTTGGATCCTGTGCGGGGTCCCTTTGTCAGTCTTGTGGTGTTGTATGTGGTATGTAAGTGGGACGAGTCGATGCCAGTTCAGAATACATGACCGTGGTCAGAACTGTCAGGGTGACACTGCCGTCGAAGCCACAAACAGAAAGAGGAAAGAGATTAATTAACCACACACTATCACAGTGGGAATCCTGAGTATACACCACACAACAAGGGACACACAAGTCTCACACCTATCACAGTGGGAATCCTGAGAGATCGAAACTGGTGATCCCCCAACTGTGAAGGGCTATAAATACTATTTCCTGCACACAGCCTCCAGCCTTCCAGAGCCTTCCACCATCTTCCATAACCTTCTGGATCCTCCTAGAATGCCGGCTCCACAGCCCATCAGTCAGCCTCCACAGCCACCATCACTAAGCCTCACTAAGCTGATGCAGCCATGTTACAAATCCTGTGCGCACCTCCACATGGCTATGCCCCAACTTCCATATGTATCCCCCTTAGCGTATGTACTTCCAAGGCAGTGTATGCCTGGGTACTCCAAAGGTGTCCAAAGTGTCAAAGGACCATAATGATGTGGATGGAGTACAGATTGGGACAGGTGATGTGGATTCAGGGACTGGGGGTAGAGGAGGAGGAGGGGGAGTCTGGATTGGCAACTCCATGGACTCACGTGGGGAATGAGGGAATGACAGGTGCTGACAAGGGCACCAATACTGCCACTGGTTGACTACCCAGCCCATAGCCTGCTGGCCGAGGCCCGATAGAATGAGGGCAATAATAATAAGAGAAATGCCAATAATGGCAAGGATGACAATAACCCCCATAGTGAATGGAGGGAGAGAGGAGACAAGAGCATTTGAGGAAGTAGGTGCCATATGATAGAGTCGATGAAGAATGATACTCTGACGGGTAAGTCCTTAGGCAGAAGCAAATGTCAATTTGATCCTGACAGGAACTGGCAATGTGGCAGTTGGTTCCACCAGTCATCTGTGTCTGTGCTGCTCCTTGAAGTACCATTGGTGGTCTCCATGGTAGGGACCTCATCCCCCCAAGTTGGTGAGGATATGGGTACATTGAATTGCGAGATGCTGGGTTCCGTGGTGTTCTCGTTCAGGGGTGGTCCGGCATTTACAACTCGTCATTTGGCAGCTGTCATGAAGGTTCCATCTGGTCAGTAGTATGCGGCTGAGTACAGGTGCTTGGTCACGTTATCCAGTATGTCGAAGTTGTTGGGGCAGGGAGGGGGACCTGGGAATATGTCTTCCCATTTGTAAGTCTCCCGATTGTTCTCCCCTGGGAATGGGGGGGTGTCTCCTTCAAAGGGGTTGCAGAGGATGAGTGGTTCCTGTAATCTGGCTTCGTCGCTTGCGAAATAACCGTTTTGCAGTAGTACAAGTTGGGATTCTGGTAGAGCTTCCATTGTGTGAATGGTACAGCTGGAATCTGCAAACGTGCAAAGCCTGTACTATCATTTATGGGGTAATTGCCGCGAAGTTACCAAAATCATTCCCGAAGGTGCTAGAGAGCTCCGTTTGCCCTCAAACTTGGCATGAATAGGTCCAATGATACTATAAACAAGTCCTAAAAATTATAAGGGATTCTGTGCAAAATTGAGGGTGGTATGACGGATCCGCATTGACCACCCATTTTGTGCCCAAGTAGTTCGGCAACCTGCTTAATTGCCGTTGCTCTGAATCTCATCGCCCTGCTCCCAGCACCAGTAGAACCTCTGCTGCCTCATTGTCTGGTGTGTCTTTAGGTGTGTTAAAATGAATGAGAGGTGGTGGCAGACCCAGGTACACAGCCATGCTGTCTGTTGCATACTGGAGAGCTGAACCAATGGCCGTGTTGGGGGTTTCCATCATGTTGATATGAGGTGTTGTCCATCTAGGTCGGGGCTGAGGTTGATGCCAAGAGGGGCTTGGGGTGACATGGAGTTGGACAGAGTTGAAAGTTGTTTGTTTATGGGAAACACCAAATCAGATTTAGGCACCAGTATTCTGGTGCACCTCATTTGTCCAGATCACCCCTAGGAAGGCAGAAATTAGGCAGATAGCTTCTTAGGAACATACTCAATGGGACTATGATAATTTGGGGGCAAGGGATGCCCTAAATATTTAGGAGAAGCATTTCGGGTGGTTCGGAAGCAACAAATTCTGTTTGCCTGAACACTTAAAATAACACAAAGAGACAACAAATCAATGAAATTTGCCAGTTTTTTGTCATAGATACTTTGCTGTAGATACCCTACATCTACATGGAAAGTTTGGAACCTGCTGTGTGAGAATTGAAGGAGGTAGAGAGGAAACGGCAATTACACGGTAGCGGCAACGTGACCCGTGACTGATAGTAGGCATGTAACTGTTTCCAAAGCAAGGAGTCCATGGTCTCATCAGCCAGTTTGTCCCAGGCGAAACCAACTGGTGCGCTCAAATACCACAGGACTGTAGCCATGTCCTCTGGGCTTTCGTATGGTGGATGGGAGCTGGTGAATAATTGGTGGGCGATGATGTAATTAGAGTAAGCCAATAGTACTGCAATCACTCGTGTGATCTGGAGGTATCTAGCGTGAAGTGCGTCGCTACAATACCAAGGCTTGAATAGATTTTTGAACTTGGGGTGATCTGGAGCATTGATCCTATAGCGGATGTCCCTGACGAAAGCAGGAATCAGGAATTTGGAGTTTTGTTCATTTTCCTCTGCTCAGCTCCAGGTGTAATCCCAGGAGGACCATAGAGCCTCTAGACATTCCTTTTTGACCAGCCCATACTGTAGTATGGATATATCAAACATGGTATGGTACCATTGTTAAGTCATATATAAACCCCGCTAACTACCACAAGGTAACTTACCATGCCTGATATATTGGGACATATCAATACCATTGATACCGTGAAATAGCCTGACAGCACCATTCCCTTCCTTATCACTGCCCATATAATACTTGGTTACCATATTAGGAATTGCCATATTGGGAATTACCATATTGGGAATTACTATATTAGGCATTACTATATTAGGAATTCCTATACTAGGCATTACTATATTGGGAATTACTATACTAGGAATTACTATATTCATCCGTCAAAATACAGCATTGGATTACATAATAGCTGAAAGCACCTGTACAGCCGTTCCTAGCCCAACACTAACACTCTGAGGCCTGGGAGAGGTGGGGAAGTAGCAGGATGAGCGGGGGAAGAGGTCTTCAGCTTGGTCACTAGGGTACAATTGAGAATGGTGCAGACATGCATGATATCACAACACTTACTGATTCAGATTACCCAGAACAGGATTGACCTTCAGCAGAGAGGATATGCATAGTGAGGCAGCCTGCTAGTCATTGCTAGGACCCTCATAGAAAGAGGAGTGGGCAGTCTTTAGTCACATGTCGTGCATCCAAGTGGGCATCATCAGGGTGGGACCTTGATTCTCATTCTTGACCTCACTGCTTTGTCTTCTTTTTCTTGCCGCATCCATCATCTTTGACTTCCTTGATCATGGTGTCAGTCTTGGTGGTGACATCTTCGACTCATACTGTACTTGGGTATAAGGACTCAACGCCAGGAATACAGGCCGGAAATAATGTAACTTAGACGATTTTCATGAAAATTTTATTGGAGTCACAGCTTAGCTAGACTATGTAGAGGAAGCGAAACAGGAACCAATGGAGGGAGAAGTATCTCCTTCGCATGCGATATGTGCATGCGGTGGAACACCCATGAGACTTCTTTGACTGCAGAAGTCCACTTTTTCTTCTCTTTCGCATTGTTAAGGCAGGCATTCCCCCACCATGCCAAGGACATAACATGCAACAGCAAGCCGTTGTTTCCACCAACAAGCAGGGACAACCAGTCTCCATTACCATCAGAATGCACAAACTCTTTGCTATTGGGCTTCCTGATCCTCCATTTAGGTTGATAAAATGTCCACCAATCCCGACAATCATTTCCATACACACTTAGAGTGTGCACATCTGATAAATCGGGCATCCAAGTAAGACTCCGAGTGCGTTTGACCCATTGGTGGA
Organism: Hydnum rufescens UP504; assembly: GCA_014904985.1. Taxonomy (NCBI): domain Eukaryota; kingdom Fungi; phylum Basidiomycota; class Agaricomycetes; order Cantharellales; family Hydnaceae; genus Hydnum; species Hydnum rufescens. Next base: position 50,905 of record MU128989.1, on the reverse strand, counting down.
TAGCAATTGGATGGTGCTCAGTAGAGAGTCGAGAAGTCTGTACGTAAGTGTCGAATCAGTGTCAAACAAAAGCATAAGAATAGGTACTGGGACCTATGCTTTCTTTTGAGTTGCCTAGAAGGTCTTCAATAAGGATCCAATTGGTGAGAAGAACGCTCCATTACTTTGAGGATATGAGCTCGTCCATGCACTCCAGGTGGTCTGCATACCATTTAATGTCATCTCTGGAGTCTGAGGTTTTCGACGTCAGGTTGGGAAGGTGTTTCTTAGGCCTTCGAGATCCCTGTGATGAAGCCAGGGGGTCCAAAGGATGGATCTGCTTTTCCGGAAAAGACTGGACTCGATTGTCTGACAATTGACTTGGAGAGTCTGGCGAAGATTCGGTAGGAGATTCGTCGGGAGTCATACGTTTCTTGGGGTGGGGAGGGACATCGTTGCTGATATGTCTGATGTGCATGCCTTACGCTTAGCACCATAGTGCTTCTGATTGCTCTTTGAATGTTGTGGAATTGTTCCACTGTGTGCGGCATCAGAAGTCACAGAGGGAGTTGGAAAGACAGAAGATAATCCATGAGTTGTTCCCGGTGACAACAATACCCCCGTTCCTGGCAATGTGGAGGTTGCTGACAACAGTGACAATGTAGACAACAACAACAATGGGGATGACATATTGGACAAGGTGTCTGTGTGAGACACTTGGGTGCGGGGCAAGGACCAGTGATCTGGCTGCCAATTAAATGCAGCTCGCTCATCCTCACTACCATGGTCAGTGACGCCATCATCTAGGCCAGTGTCATCCTTGCCGTCAAAGCCGCAGGCATCATCCCCACCTGCTAACCCGCCAATTCTGTCCCCATCGTCCAGACCACTAGCAGAGGGTGTGGCGGGGCTGCGTGCCGACAGGGGAGTGGAAGAATGTGTGGATGCTGTAGGGTCGTGTTCCGTAGTGATGGATGTGGCTCCTGGTGTGCTTGTAGGAGTAGCAATAGTCAGGGCTGGGGTTGGGTTACTATGGCCATTGGTAACCGGCGACACTGCTGCAGGGGTGGCTGACTTCGGTGGCGTCAATGATTGTGCATTGCGTATGTCCTGAGCTGCATAAGAATTATCAGCAGGCTTCATGAGAAACATACAAATAGAAACTTATGAAATGTTTTTGTAAGGAACTCAGTGAATTTCAGCATTAAAACATCATTGAAGGTCTCATGTGCATAACTGCCGAAGTCAATTGGGTTATCACCTGCAATTTCTCCCTTATGCACACTAAACATTAGATATAAGCAAACCTGCCTGATAAATATATGTATTTCCACCACTTACTGGCTTGTGATAAGCTCACCACTGGCAGCAGGCGAAGGCCCACCAACAACGATTGTGATCGCGAAGCCAGTATGATCGGTAACCACCATGGAAACCTGCTGGAGGTAGGTATACAGATGGTCTATGGCACTGTAAAACTATTAGATCGCTGAGAGGCAGTTATCCAAGTGAAAGACTTACTTCTGAAATTGCTGTGGAGACTGAGAACCAATTAATTGAATGCATTCATATTCCTCTATGGCTTCTTTGTATTGGCTCTGGTGCTCCGTCTTGACCTGGGCACGAACCTCTGGAGACTCATTTTCCCACATTTCTTTCGTTAGGGCCTGGGATACTGAAATCTTGCTAATGGGCTTGCCATTTGGGCCCATCTTTCCCTTTTCTTGGGCCCAGTGCGCATTGAGAAGCAGTTGTATTTTATTCACATAATATTTCACCGAATAGACGTGCTCAACCTGGGCGATTTTCGGTTTCATCTTGGCTGATGATCTGACCTTACTCGCCAAGAGGAGATTGCTGGCATTGACAGTGGGGAAAGGATTGTGGGAAATGACCTTCAGCTTCCCAGAGTTTGAGTCGTCATATCTATTCCAGTACCACCGAGCTATCGACTGTATATATGATGAGAAAAATTAGGGTGGCAAAGAAAATAAAATGTGAACGTACCTCTTTTCTAAAGATAATGGCTTTGTTTTTTCTTAAAATTCCCTCTTCATCCATGGGCTCAATATATACCATCATGGGATTGGGCTCGGCCCTAATATCAAGGCTCCAGTGATATTCCTCAAACCAGTCATGATAGAGTCTTTCGAGAAATGGAACTTTGGTCTTTCCATGCACAGCGGCTTGATACAAGGGACCGTGCTGGTGGAGCCAATTGAGTCGACTTGTGCCCTCAGCCCACTGTGGAGGAGCCATTGTGGAGTGAAAGTTGGTGCCATGGGAATCAAAGATGGGGACTTCTGTGTTGTACTGTCGATACCTTATGCCTGACACGAGTTGACTCAGTCTATGGAAAATATGGGTTTTACTGCGCCCGAAATTCCCCCGCAGGTACTGGGCCGTAAGTGTTTTCCTATTCAGCCTGAATTCCCTCCATCCTGACTCGCTTTGAATTTTTCAGTGTCCTTGCAGATTGCTCTGCTTGGCCAGATGATTTTTCAGCTGACTACAGCTGTAGACAGGATGAATCAATCTCTCAAAGCAGTACTTCCTAGTCTCCATCCTCTTTCTGCACTGCCTCCAAACGTTGCTGTCGTTCCCGAAGTCCCAGCCAAAACTGCCACAGAGTCCAGTGAGGTGTCCGGAGATGATCCGTCCGCCATTGCGCCTGCATCCCAGTTGTCTGCCAAACCTGAAGATATGGAAAGCCTTGTATCTGCTGCTGCATCACTTTCCCTCTCGAGGTCAGTCCCAACAGCCACGGGTGATGTTACGTCTGTGATTGCGTCGCTTCCTATTTTCCCTCAACCCCTGCACCATGACTCTGTTATTCACCCGGTGTCCCCCGACCCTGGCACTGAAGCTCATATGGGGAGACACTGGTATCTCATAACCAAAGGGTTACAGATGGGAGTGTTCCAATCATGGTGTGTCCGACTTATCCGCACCACTATTGTCTCAACTTGACAGAATACACAGGGAAGCTACCTCTCCCCTTGTGACTGGTGTATCACATGCTGTCTATTATCATGTCCCAAATGCGGCAAGTGGATGGATTAGATATGGGAATGCTCTTCAGGCAGGACACGTCGAAACAATTACTCCTTAGATCTTGTTGTTGTGTTCACCCTGTGTTTTGTTTTGCCAAAATTATGAACTTCATGTGTCATCCCCACCAGGCTGAGGGTTTCAGTGAAGATATAATGTACATAATGAAAGTCAAACTTGGCAACTTGCAATGCCGATACTGGACCAAATCGGTTCTTTTTTTATTGGTTATTCTTAAGATCAGGTCTCCAATAAGGATCGGAAATCAATCAAAACATTGGCCGCAGAATTGTGATATTGATACTGGACTAAATATGTTCATGGATTTTTGGGATCTTTAATATCGGACCTCCAATAAACCTTGGAGCTCAATCCCACAGGTCAGAAAAAATGTGTTGATCAATCAAATTAGATTTAGGGAAGTAGATACTGTACTGTAGTGGATTGAATTTGCACAGAGATAAGAAACCAAAAATTATAGGAATCGATATTTGAAAACCAACTTATCTATCTGTTGTAATGTGGCAGGTGTCCTAAGATGTCAAATCTGAGGAACAATAGGGGATTCAAACCAGAAAGAAGAATCTTCCTGGAATTGAAGCATCTATGGAATCAATTTCCAATTCTAGCTCTAGTTCCAGCTTTGAGACTGGAGTCAAATTACATGCAAATTCTAGGCAAATTCTTGTAGCCTGAAACCTCTTTACCTTGCCTGCAAGGTCACTTCCACTAGCACAATTATGTTGTGAACTTGCCACTTCCTGGCTTCTGATTGGTTCAGATGTTCTGTTCTGCTTTGACAGAATAACCCTAATCTCCACCCAGAATCACAAGCAAGGTTGTGGGTGCCTGTGGCACCCTGTCTAGTTATCTACTCCAAATAACCCCTATTGGAGTCACACATGGTCACAGAGACTCGCAGAGTACAATTTTCAATGAACAAGAGACCCTACTGATTCAACCCTTCTCTTCATTGAGATATTTTATAGTAGAGACCCATACACCACTCAGATTAACACTAAGTCACATGAATGAGCACTAGAAGTCACATTGAGCTTGTTGGCACCCTGCTAAATCTCCCTTCTCTAAGGCGAAATGTAAAGCAGGACACAAATACAAATTATTTGTTGAGCCTTTACATGATACCTGCAACTCTGTGGGATTGCTGGTGTGCCATGATGAGTGGGCAGGAGATGGCTGGAGTGGAATCAAATTTGCTATTTCTCGGCATTCTCCAGGAAGTTTTTTTCATTCTTCCTAACCACCATGTCATCCCCCATCACTTCCCATCACTTTCAGTTCCTCATCTATTATTCTGGTTCCAGCTCTGCAGCATCATCTTGACCAGCTTGGTATGTGGGCTGTTCAGGTCTTCTGCAAGTGCATTAATGCATCTTCAACTTTTCTCATCATTAGTAAGTTTGCCATCATACCATGCCATGACTGCCATCTCCTGACCTGTCAGCATTTGGAGTTCAGAGGCCCTCTGCCTTCCTCCGTCGCTACCCCATCTCTAGTTGAAATCATGGCTGCCACTGTCTCTGCCGATCCCTCTCAACTGTCGGCAATCTTTATCTCGAGCTTACTTGGCTACAATTTTCAATGTCAGGTGCTAATTCATCTCAACTCTTGTTCGTCTTTATCTTGGGCTTACTGGGCTCCAATCTTTAACGTCAGGTGCTAATTCATCTCAACTCTCGTTTGTCTTTATCTTGGGCTTACTGGGCTCCAATCTTTAACATCAGGTGCTGATTCATCTCAACTCTCGTTCGTCTTTATCTCAGGCTTACTGGGCTCCAATTTTCAATGTCAGGTGCTCATCTTGACTTCATCTTTATCTTGTGCTTACTGGGCTACAATTCTCAGTATCGGGCCTGTGCCCACATCCCCACCGACGAAAATTTTCGATAGGCATGCCATGCTCGCTGGTGCTCAGATTATCAGCTACCCATATCCAAGTCTGTTCTGTTCCTCATGTTGACCATGCCAATGGTCTCTCCTATCTGGTGAGTAGTTTATTAGTATAGCTGCGAAGCAGCTAGAGCCCTGACCCTTTCTTTTCTAGCGGTGGACTTGTGTTGTGCAGGTACTGAGGTTAGGGTTCCATCAGTGGTCAGTAGTATTAGTGTCGAGTCATTAGGTATTGAGGACATGGTGTCACTGAGATCAACCTTAGGTCATTGATACCGATCTCTGGGCTCCCTGTAAGGGGGAATGCATGCCCGGCCTTGTGCTGGCTCCTTAGGGGCCATTGCCGGTGTTCCGCAATGCCGCAGGTGCACGTGCAGCCAGCTTGCCTGTCAATGAGATCGCCTTGGTGGGGTTTTCAGTCAAGGTAGAGGGGACTTGCACTCGGCCTGGTGTTGGCCCCTCAGACTGTGGATGTATACTTGAGTTAGGCCTGGCATTATTATATTGTATACCTCAATGTAGAGCTGTAATTGATTACCCTGGTAATTGAGATGCTGTGTGGCAGTAGATGGACAATTCCTCAATTGACTTAACCCTGCTAATAATGACAGGGAGCTATCTTTTTGACCATGACAACATGCCACACTATGGTAGACCTAAGTCTAATCCTTTCAATCCCATTGTGCGGGAGGCTGTTACCAGCCATGTTGTAATCTCCCATAATGGCACCGGCACATGCAAGCAAAACATCATATGGCCACCTGCTGAGCTCCCATCCCAAGCTCTTGATTTGACATCAGTTGATATGTCACCCGATGTGCCGAACTGCGCAGATGATGAAGTCTTTGACCCAAGCAATCCCAACCACCACCAAATGGGCCAAAGATCAAAGATGACTGGAAATAAGCGCTATGAGGCTGCAGTGAGTATTTCCTTCCAGAGTACAATCTTTTCTTTTCTTTACTCTAAGCTACAGGATGAACTGCTACTTGAATGGACTTTCATTCATGATGAATTTCTTGATGCCCTTCTTCGATATGATGGTCGCGGCGACTCACTGCTTGTCAATGGCTGTCCATCATGCCAGCTACCTGGCCTCAGTGGGATGTATAGATGCATTGAGTGCTTCAACCACCAAATGCTCTGTAAGGACTGTTGTGTCCTATGGCATGAACACCTCCCATTGCATCATATAAATGTCAGTATGAGCCTGTCAAGGTTCGTCCGCTTCTTTTCCGATAACTCCGGTTTGCTTCCGATTTGTCTCCGGTGCTCTCCGGGCTCCGTCAGTTTATTTCTTCTTGTTTCCGTTTGTTTCCGTTTGCTTCCGAGTTTGTTCTGTCACGTTTCATTTCTCTTTCATTTCCTTTGATTCCGAGTTACCCACGCTAGTACCTGTCCTTGTTCCTGGCCGCTCCCCTGTTCCTGTTTCCACCTCCCTTGTAACCACCCTCCCCCTTGATGATCACTCCCCTCGTAGTATAGCTGTCCTGTATAAGTAGTCCAGGGCAAAGTCCAGAGGCCTCAGCTTTGGTCTCTCAGGATTTCTGCTATTACCCCGGACTACAGGTTTGTCCTTGTACTTCCTTATGTCTTCTATGAAAACTCAGGATTTCCGCTATTACCCCGGACTACAGTTCCGAGTGTGTTCCAGCTAACTCCACGAGCTTAAGGACCGTCATGCTCCTTTCTGCCTAGACCCTTCCGGGCTGCTGGAACTCTCTTCTATCTTCCTCCGTTCTCTTTATCTCAGCCTTGCCCGGATTCCTTCGGACTAAGCCGGACTTACACCGGACCTAGTCGGACTTATCCGTGTTTATAGTTGTTTGGTGCTCCCGTCGCAGCGTGGCCCTGACAGATAACCTAGATTAAATAAGTAAAAATAAGATTAATATGTTAGTAAAGGAAAAAAATTCAAAGGGAACGCCAAAAGAGCAGCAGGTGCTGCTCTTTTGCGTCGTGGTACACCTCATAATCAAAAAAACTAACCTAATATTGCCACACACCTGCCGAAGCGGGTGTGTGGCACTGTATTTGTTTCGTGTTTCGTTGTTGCGGAAAATCGAGGGTCGGGGGTATGGGGGCGGTGCGGTCCCGTGTTTTGCTTTGGACCTGGTCTGTGCATTTGTCGAGTCGGATATCGGGCAGTGGAGATACCTAGAATAATAGTATGTTAGTAAAGAAAAAAAAAACAAAGGCAACGCCAAAAGAGCAGCTGGTGCTGCTCTTTTGGCGTCGTCACACACCCGTAGGGGGGGAAACTCACCTAATATTGCCACACACCCACCGAAGCGGGTGTGTGGCGCTGTATTTGTTTCGTCCTCATATATGTTGTGGGAAGTCGAGGATTGGGGGGTATGGGTGGCTGCGTGGTCCCGTGTTTTGCCCTGGCCTGATCTGTGCATTCGTCGGGTCAGGTGTTGCATGGTAAAATGTACCTAGAATAATGATATGTTAGTAAAGAAAAAAAACGAAGGCAACGCCAAAAGAGCAGCCGGGGCTACTCTTTTGGCGTCGCGGTACACTGCGTAATAAAAAAAAAACTCACCTACTAGTACCACACACCCGCCAAAGCGGGTGTATGGTACACGATGTCCTCGTCGGGTGGGTCTTCGCGGAGGGAAAAGACCTAGAAGAACGAATAATAATACATTAGTACAAAAAAAGAAAACAGAGGTGCCAAAAGAGCAGCTTCTGCTGCTCTTTTGGCACCGGTGGGATTAGACATACCTAATATTACCACACACCCGCTTTGGTGGGTGTGTGGTTTGGAAAGTTTGGTTTGGCGGAGGCCGTTTGGCCCGTGCTCATTTGGCGGATTGTCGGTTTTGGCAGGCGGGTGGTGTTCGTATGGCAAGTTTTCGTTGGGTGGGTGTTCATTGGGCGGGCGTTCGTGGGGCGGGTGTTTGTTTCCCGGGCGTTCGTTGGGCGGGTTTGGGGTTGCGGGGTTTGGCTCTGCGGGTTCATACAGGTTTGAGTTCAAGATCTAGAAAATAAATAATATTAGTTAAATCATTAAAACTTTGCAAGAAGAGCAGCTTACGCTGCTCTTCTTGCACCACAAAATAAAATAAAAATAACAAAAAAAAAACAATCATATAGTACCACACACCCGCCACGGCAGGTGTGTGGTACCTCGTTTCACTCTGTGGCCATGCACCGTGCTGCTTTTCAGGTGCGGACTCTTGTTCGGGTAGGTCGTTATACGGTCGTCCCCGTTCTTACTGGCCTGGTGTCGATACCTGGGGCTGCTGGGGTTTCGTGTTGCTATTTGTTCGTGTGAAAGATGAGACCTAGATTTAAACAAAAAGAGCGTCAGTTAAGAAGTAAAAGCAGCGCAAAAAGAGCAGCTTCGCTGCTCTTTTTGCGCTGTTGTAGCTATTCCAAAATAAAACTCACCTAGTGACCACACACTCGCAACGGCGGGTGTGTGGTCGTCTAGTTCCTTGTTGGGTGGTTGCGTAAGGTGCGGGAAAGAAACACAACTCAACGCCGGCAATTGCCGGCATCCAAAAAGCGCCCAAGTGCAGCGTCACGACTACAGTATGAATTAGTAGCAAGTGACTAAATGTAGAATAAATACCATATAATTAATATTTGTCGAAAGGAAATAAAGAGGCCATAACAATGAGTCAGAGTTCACTAAGGCATGCACATTGCAAAGTGGATTGGGCGATTTCTATGCTTCACAATCGGCTTAAATTTAAATATATTGGTGGAATATATGTACCCTACATGGGCGATCAATTATTTCGGGCGCTCCCTCCATTTTTCAATTTTTCGTACCTTCAATTCCCTATTTAAGGAATTGAAGGTACGAAAAATTGAAAAATGGAGGGAGCGCCCGAAATAATTGATCGCCCATGTAGGGTACATATATTCCACCAATATATTTAAATTTAAGCCGATTGTGAAGCATAGAAATCGCCCAATCCACTTTGCAATGTGCATGCCTTAGTGAACTCTGACTCATTGTTATGGCCTCTTTATTTCCTTTCGACAAATATTAATTATATGGTATTTATTCTACATTTAGTCACTTGCTACTAATTCATACTGTAGTCGTGACGCTGCACTTGGGCGCTTTTTGGATGCCGGCAATTGCCGGTGTTGAGTTGTGTTTCTTTCTCTCACAACCACCACCTAACAGGGAAACCACCCAAAGAAGGAAAGATGACCACACACCCACCGATGCGGGTGTGTGGTCACAAGGTGAGTTTTTTTTATCGTAGTAGATACAACAGCGCAAAAAGAGCAGCGAAAGCTGCTCTCTTTGCGCTGCTTTGAACTTGTTTACTAACACAGCACCTTTCATATAGATCATGACCTGGTCCTAGGGATCAGCCAAACGACGAAGGCCCGACCTGCCAGGGCCCAAATAGGACCACGCCAGGCAACAACACGAGAAGGAAGACCGCGACAACACGACGAACACGACGAACATGATGAACACGACGAACGCGATGAACACGACGAACGCAACGAACGCAACGAACGTGACGAACGCGACGACGACAGACGACAATGTGCCCAGTGAATGGCCGCACGAACCCCACACCCGCTACAGCGGGTGTGTGGTTCTCTATAAGATGAGTCCCCCCCTCCAATATGTCCAGCTGCGCAAAAAGAGCAGCGAAAGCTGCTCCTTTTGCACTGGTTTTAATTTCTCACTAATGTAAAGATTTTTTCTAGATTATCCCCTGCCCTACAACCAATGAAATGAAGAACCACCCAACAAGAACGAGCGGAACGGACCCCTGCCAAACAAGGACCCGCCAAATGAACCCCAAACCCCCCGAAATGACAGCCCATGACACGAACGCGCGCCAAAAGTCACACGCCAAACGAAACCCCCGCGAGTGAAGGACCACCCCACCAGCAAAGACACAAAGCGACGTGAAGCCAACGAGTGGCCCCAGGAACCACACACCTGCTGCGGCAGGTGTGTGGTACCACAAGATAAGTTTTTTTTATTTTTTATTTTTTTTGTGGCGCAAGAAGAGCAGCGTAAGCTGCTCTTCTTGCAATATGTAATGTTTATTTATTCTTCTAGCTTTTGGACTCGCACCCACACAAACCCCCAACCCAAACCCGCCGAGCGAAACCCCACAACCGTGACCCCGCCGAACGAAGACCCGGTGAGCAAAACCCCGCCGAAGACATGCCAAACGACCCACCCCCTGACAAAGAAAACCGCGAAAACGTGACCAGTGCGACCACAACAGACGACAACGCGCACAGCGAACGGCAGCATGAACCACACCCGCTATGGCGGGTGTGGTTCTATATAAGGTGAGTCCCCCCAATATATACAGCGCGCAAAAAGAGCAGCGTAAGCTGCTCTTTTTGCGCTGCCTTTACTTCTTTACTGACCGACTTTTTTTTCTATTAGGTCTTCACCTTTCACGCGAGCGAATACCGATGCAAGAACCCCCACGACCCCGCATCTCGAAACCCGGCCGACCATACACGGGAATATAAAGTACCACACCCGCCGCCGCGGGTGTGGTACTACAAGGTGAGCTTTTTTTATTAATCCTGCGGTGCAAGAAGAGCAGCATAAGCTGCTCTTCTTGCAAAGCTTTATTTTCTAACATATTGTTTTTTTTCCCCTAGATCTTGGACTCAAATCCGCATGAACCCCTGACCCCAAACCCGCCAAACGAACACCCGGCGAACGAAGATCTGGCGAGCCGAACCCTGCAACCCACCCCACGACCCCGAACCCGCCAAGCTGAACCCCACGACCCCAAACCCGGGAACCAAGCCAAACCCCCCCCCACATGAAGGTGAGGCTTTTTCTTTGGCTGTGATCGCGCAAGAAGAGCAGCCTCTGGCTGTTCTTCTTGGGCGCATGGGTGAGCCCCACTGGGCGAGCCTATCATTGTATATAATAATAGTAGTAATAATAATAATAATAAATAAATAAATAATCCATGGCTAGGGCCCCAGGGGCCCCTGGGCTGCTTGACCAGCCCCCTTGATTGAATTGCAGGGGCCCCTGGGGGCCCCCGGGTCTGATATCTAGTTAGACCATATAAATGCAACCTTTGAAGTATCTAATTAGATACTGATAATTGGCTGACCAGGCTGTTCAAACCTGGGGCCGTTCCGATCCAGGTCTCGGCACAGGCTGGGCTTACTTCGTCAAAGATGAAATATACAAGAAATTTCTCTTAGATTTCATGTCTGAGAAGGATGTAAGCTCATTTCTAGAATCCCTCATGTCCCATACACTATACTGATTCACCTGACCAGATCTCAACATGCAGTGGGCTTGCTGCTGTGGACCTTGCCAACACAAGGAAGTTGACAGGACTACGAGTGACTGGTGTCAGCGCATCTGTGTGTGCACATCAAGGCTGTATTCATCCCCTCGGACTTGGGATCTCCAGAAAAGCAAATGGTAAGGTTGATTCCCGAGTTAATTACTGAACGATTATTAATAATATGTCACAGTTACAGCAATATGGACTTCATCATCTTCTCAAGCCTGTGATCATCTGGCCTCCACAGCGTGCTCTTGTCCTATGACATATTCTGTCAATGGATAAAGAAGCAAGCAGTGCGCCATGCTCAGCTCCCTCCTCTCCTCTGTCTCGATTCAAAAACACAGCTCACGGGTGTCATACCAAAATTCCACCTCCCTGCGCATAAGCAACAGTGTCACATGAAATTCTCACTCAACCTCCGCCCTGGTGCTGGACGTAAGGATGGTGAAGGTATTGAGCGTGACTGGGCAAATATTAATCCCACTGCCAACAGCACAAAAGAAATGGGCAAGGGATCCTGGCACAACACAATAGATGATCTCTTCGGAGGTTGGAACTATTGTAAGGTCATTGGACTTGGCAAGTTATTCTCTTGCAAAATGCACTACAATCTAACACTCCTTTCTAGGTGACTCTCTCAAAACCAAGTTACTCGCTGCCGTCGCTGCAACTACCCTACATTCTGACCAATTTCACCAGTTCAATGCTGGCTTTTTGAACGCCGTGACTGATGAATGGTTGGCCATGGTATTGGCTTGGGAATCAGACAATACCAAGCCCAACCCGTACGTCATCATGGCCTCATGTATGTTTTTCTTTCCCACATGTGCATGTATGGGTAAATAAACTCATTGTGTGCAATAGCAATGACCCAAGCACAAATCCACCTCAAACTCATACAATCAGAGAGGCAGTCCCATGCTGCGGGCGAGCCTGAATTACATGCTGTAAGCACATGTGCCTTCCTTGTTATGGGTTTAGAACTGGAAGAACACCAGTGAGTGGCAGATTTCCGAATGGATGTAATGTGATACTCATGTATCTTGAAGGTGACATCTCACTGAAGATGTGGCTGCGCAGAGTGGCCCTGGCACAGCACTTCAGCAAACTGACATTCAGGAGTGTCGGCTTCAAGTGGGAAAGCATATTTCAGCATTTCGTATGATACAGTCAGCATATATGCCTGAGGCAATGTGCCTCGTAGCTGTGATGCCCTCTAGAGATGATTCAGACTGTCATCCTGAGACTCAATTGTTGAGGCTCCCTTCTCAGCTTCCCTCTTCAACCTTGCGGACATGGAACACAAGCTTCGCTATGCGCAGGCAATGGATTCAATTGCAGAGCTTTGTCAATCCCTGATTGTCTATGCCCATCTGACTAAGTACAAGGTGGATCAAGTGTCCGGGCAAAACCCAAATACACGTGCACAGACACTTCTCAATAAAGCCGAAGCACGAATGAACAGAATTGCCATGAGGTACTCTGTGGCCCGGAAATCTTATTTGACCCTTGCAGGCTCTGGCGAGTGGGAAAGTGTCCTGAAACCCTTGGGGAAAGATGACCTATGTGCTCTTTCGGCACACGAAGATGACGCCGCCCGAAGGCCTAGGGACGGTCCTGGTGAGGGTCATCGGACCCTTTCATGGATCTGGATTACACCCGCTGCCCCACACAGAGATGATACATTAGATATGCATGAAGGTAAGTTACGTATCTCATTCTATCATTGTATTGTACTGAGTTCCCTAGCATTGCGTGATGAATGGGCCAAGGCACATGCGCGAATGCAGCACTGGGCCGAGGAGGTGCAGCTTCTTCAAGAGGAGATGTGCCACATCCTCCAATTTTCTGAGTATCGTGCCGCTTGGTGGGAAGACTGGAAATCTCTGCATATGCCTGGACTTCTACTTGATCTGTCGGATGGCATCCATGCGTATGCTGCCAAACAAGCATCCATCCTTTGCAATAGGGCCAAAGACTTCGCGTGGATATGGAAAACCCCAGGGGTCATGAGTGATCCTGATCAAAGTGTCAATAATATCGATCAGGACATCATACATAGCAATGAGGATTAGAGTGGAAAGGGTGCTTGTCCCATTATGTATTTAATATGCAAATTAAATACACTGCCCATATTGCAGAGCCAAAGGATGACAGATGACACAGGGGCACAGAAATAGAGAATACTGTGCGGAGCAACTGACGGAAAAACCCTTGGGGTATATAGGAAACATTGCGACAAGAAATACAAGCAATATGAGTTAACCTAGCCAACTAGTGCTTCTGGTTCCTCATGCTATATCAAAGAGCTCTGGGTTCGAATCTCACTGTGGGGACATTGTGAAATGTTCTTTTATGGAGAAATCCGGCCTGCTGAGGCTAATGATACCAGGGTTACCATTGGCGGTATGAGACCATGTTTATATATGACTTAAGTGTGGTATTATACCATCAATGATATGTTCCCAATACAGCATCTGGTGTTTTGACAACGGATTGTTTGTTTTCGTCCCATACTTTGCAGATTGGCTGTAGAAAGGTGGGCACAAATGCTGCGAGTAGGCTAAGGGGCTGCGCAGAGGTGACTAGTTCGAAAGAAGGTGGTTGACCAAGGATGTCCAACATGCCCATATGTCCGGTTCGGGTAAGTCGTGTGATTGGTGGCATCAGGACAGCATGGTACATTTCGTAGAAGGTGTAGCCATATCGTGGCTCTCCTGTATAGCGTGCTGGGCTGTTGTTTTGGAAGTCAGTGTGGGACCTCATGTGCGGTTTGGAGAACAATGTGGGGCCCTCAAACCTGGCTATCACTGTAAGTAGGGCCAACGGGATCTCAGGGTCTGGGGCAATACTGGTGGCCATATGGTCCTTAAATTTCTTTATGACCTCCGGGGTGTTATGTAGGTCATGGCTCAACTGCCATGAATCATGCTCTGGCCCATAGCCAAGCCAATGAACCAGATATTCTACAATCCTTTTTTTCTTGTTGTACCTAGAGTCCATAATCCTTTCTACTTCATACTCTTTGGAGGCTTTTAAATCATCCCGAGGATTTGGCATCCTGGGTCGGTCTTTATCTTGAGATTGTTGGTATAGGCTGAGGTGTTCTAGGTTGATGACATTATGCATCGGGATTGAGTCTGGGAGTCATATCCTATAGGTGGTGGGACTGAGGACTTTGGTGATTTTGAATGGGCCAGTTCTTCGTTGCATAAGCTTGTGTCCAGTACCCTTGATGTCCATGAGTTCCAACGAATGGGGGTTTAGTAATACCTCATCGCCTGCTTTATAAAGGATGGCTCTTTGTTTTTTATCATATTGATATGCTTGAGAGTCAGCAGCTCGGATAATGGCATCGCGGGCCAGGTCCCTTCAGACCTGAAGGGCCTTTATGCATGTGTCTGCCAATGGGCTGTCTGTGAGTATTGATCCCACTGACTCCTGTAGTAAACGTAGGGGAGTTCGGGGCATATACCCCAACAATAAGGAGGCAGGTGACATCTGTGTGGCTGAGTGCGTGGCCCTGTTGTAAGCAGACACTAATACATCCAGCCAGTTGGCCCAATCAGAGCAGTCCGCATTTACATAGCACCATATCATGGTCTTGAGGTGTTGGTTCATCACTTCGGTGTGGCCATCAGTCTGAGGGTGGTGTGAGGTGGACATCACTAGTCGTGTGTTGAAGTAATCTGCTAGAGAATGCCAGAAGTTGCTTATAAAGCATGGATCGTGGTCGCTCACGATCCGTGATGGTAGGCCAAAATGCTTGTATACTTCTTTATGTAGTAATGCAGCTGTTCTATCTGCAGTTACATGGGTGGTGGTGGGGACAAAAATGCCATACTTCATGAGCTTGTCCACGACAGCTAATATCGCATCGTGTTCTCCCGACTTGGGCAGCCCTGTTATGAAGTCCATGCTGATGACTTTGAACAGTAACATGGGCACGTCGATTGGTCAGAGGTAGCCCTCGGGTCCCAATCAGTCATGTTTAGTCTTTTGGCAAATGTCACAAGTTTCGCAGTAACATAGGACATCCTTTCACATGGACTTCCAGTAGAATCCTTGGCAAAGTATTTCCAACATTTTTCCCCACCAGCCGTTGTTGGAGGGAAAAATCCCTACCACATAGAGTTCCATTTCAGCGTCGAATTTTCCGATGAACGAATTAAAAATGTACCAATATGTCGTTCCAATATCAAGCCTTTCGTCTGTTCATGGATGAGCATGAATTCCATATGCCTGAAAAGATGTAAATGGAATGCTCATTTCCTTGTACACGAGTCAATCTCCCGGGGTCTTCAACAGGCCACAGGGACTGTATTCATTTATGCCCTACCATAAGCCATGATATGGTGGACCCGGCAATTCAACTTGCCCTTCTGTATATCGTCTTGAATTCTCCTTCAATCTGCTCATATGGATCTTGCTGCCTTAAGGGCGATCCTAACGAATGGTGATTATGTAATACGATGGATTACACACCCGGGCCTTCATTCCTACTCGCGGATGCATTACATAATCAAATAGGGGCAAATGCGGCACTCTCAAGGAGTATTCGTTGAATTTCTCCGTCAGTTTTGATCGGATCGGCTCGGGAAAGTAGCGCCCAGAAAGATACGATTCATACCTATCCGACGATACCAAGTACGAGTCAATCCGATGAAAACTGCACGTTCTAGAACGATTTTACTATGGAATCCATGCTCTTAAGGAGTATTTTCCGCTTTTCGAAGTCAATTCATATCCGATCGACTCGTAAATATAGCGCCCTGAAAGCTGTGATCAATACCTATCGAATGATACCGATTACGTGTTCATCGGATCAGAACTGAGGCTTCTGGAACGATTTCACCTGCTCATTCATAATAAGAAGGTGTATTTTTCGAATTTCTCCGTCAGTTTTGATCGGATTTGCATGAAACGACCGCGCCTAGAAAGGTATTGAAAATGCCCATCCAGAGGTATGAAGGGCGCAGCGAACGAAGAAGAACTCGGTGTTCTACATACGAATTTCCCCCTTGTCTCAGGAGAACATCATTCCCCCTTCCAATTTTCAAATATCGAATATTGTCCGGCAGCCTTATATCCGAAGGATAGGACGTTCAGGACGACTCATTCCACCATTCCTCAAGGGAATCAGTCCAAAAGGGAAGGAGAAATAGTCATTTTATGCTCTATCCTGTCCCCAGACTTGTAAATTGAATATCTCTGTCAGTTTTGAAGCTTTTGACTTGATTCCTTTTTCTACATATTTCCCCTATCCCCCTGCTTCCATCGGATATTTGATCTCATAGCCGGGTTGTATATTAAGCGAATTGTGTTGAAAATTCCATTGTCTTCCCCCTCCCCAGTCTGAAGCACTGAAGTATTGCTGCTGGATTCCCGGGCGAATTCCATCTGAGGACATTGCTACTACTACACTTTGTCTAAGGCCACAAGACTAGGACCTTGGAGTGTGGGATTTGTGGCATAATTTCCCCTTTATTCATCTGCTTGGGCAACTACTGCTGACAGCGGATTATCTTCTATCCTAAAGACCCTCCTACACTCGGACCTGAACATTCGGATTATTTTGGTGGCCCCCGTTCTTCGTTCTCGATTCCATATCGCGGACTGTGGCAGAGATTCCCCCTTTTTCTCTTGCTTACACCGTGAGTGGACTCGTGGGGGGCATCATGGGCTTCCTTGACAAGGGTGAGTTGCTCCTTCGAGGGTATGCATAACCTGGATTGGCCATCCGAGTCCTTAAAAAGTAGGAGTCCATTATCACCCCTGGTGAATCAGCAGAAGTGTTCGAGTTCAACTTTCTGACCTTGTGGGGTCTGGGAGGCTGAGTCGACTCTTGTCCTGGTCCAGATGGCTTTGAACTCCAGGTCATTGATGTATCCCTCCTGGAAACAACAAATCGTACTGGTCAAGATAGACAAATTTAGTCCTGGTGGCAGCCTCTCTAGACTTTGGATCTCCATGGTTGTGTCTGGGACACCTGGGGAAACTGTCATTGGTGGGTTGTCAGTGATCTGCGAATTGAGTATGACTGTCTGAGTTCGTGTAAGAACGAATATGGCCCTTCCCATGCTGGGGGAATGTTGAGCGAGACTCGAACTACTCATTTGATTACTCTTGTTCATGACCAGTTTAGGGAGGTCTTGATCCTTGGGCGATACTACTTCAGGGGTTAGTGGTAGTCTGGACAGGGGGTCCACATTGGAATGGATATGGCCCGGTCGATGTACTATAGTCATCCCTGGGAAGGCTGCAAATACTGCTCCCCATGTGCTAAGATGCCGGTTGGCATTTTCATAGGTTTTTGCCCACTGTAAGGCTGCATGGTCTGTTACAAGAAGGATTTGTTCCCCCTCTATAAAGGGCAGGAACCGTATTAGACTATCTTTAGCCGCTAGGGCCTCCCTTTCCGTGGCCAAGTACCGGGTTTCAGCAGGCTTGCACATACGACTCCAATAGGCGATAACCCTCTCCACTTGGACAGTAGTTTCTTCAAATGATTCTGCCCAGGGCCCTGGTGCTGGGCGGTCATCATGGGTCTCTGAGAGCTTCATGGTCAGATCGGGTACTGGATCCCCCTCCTTGTACGCCTTATAAAGACGTTCATAGGTTTTGGTTTCACATAGGTCACGAATTAATATGGCTGGATCTGTTGCAAGGCTCCGGCAAGGGCCACGTCAGAGGCATCCGTGTATAGCCTGTAGCCTTGGCCACATATCAGGTGACCGCAGACTGGTGCTGACATTAATGCTCGTTTCATCATTTCATAGGCCTCCTTGTGCTTGGCCTTCCAAATCCAGGGCGTACCCTTTTGTAACAAAATGAACAATGGTGCTGCTATTCCCGAAAAACAGGGTATGTATGCAGTGAAATAGATGGCCATGCCCAAGAAGGTTTCCAGGTCCTTACGGTGATGAGGAGTGGCCAGGGCCGCAACGGCCTGTATCTTTTCTGCATTGGTGGACAGGCCCAGACGTGACACCTTTTGTCCTAAAAGTTGTATACTTCAATACCCTACATGACACTTGTGGGGTGCCAACGTAATTCCAGACTTTTTAATGGCCTCGAGGACCGTACCAATATGGTCGAGATGCTCGTCAAAGGTTCTTGAGTAGACCACGATATCATTGATGTATACCAGTGTGAATATCCACAGGTAAGGGGCTAAGATTTCCTGCATGACACGTTGGAAAATCGGGGGGCCATTCCTCCATCCAAAGGGCATTCTTGTGAATTGATGTAACCCCCAATGTGTCCTCATGGCAGTGTAGGGTTGAGAGATACTATCGAACTCCAGTTGGGTGAACCTGGCTAGTGCATCGAAGGAGGACAGATATTGCACCCTGGAGAGTGCTTGTAAAATGTCACTTTGCCGTGGTATCGGGAACTGGTCAGGTATGGTGGCGGCATTCAGCCTCCTCCAATCGACACAGAGTCGGTCCTTGCCATTTTTGTGTACAATCAATACTGGGGCTCCCCAAGGGCTGTTCGATGGTTCAATTACCCCCTGCTTCAACCACAAGTCCAACTGCTTATAGATGAGCTCCCTTTTAGTGGGAGAGGCGATGTACAGTGCGGATGAGATAGGCTTGGTACTGGGGACTAGTTCGATGTGCACTTTGGTAGGGTGCTTGCCCAATCATACGTCAAATCCGAAAGCCAGTTCGTGCCTCCGTAATACTTCATAGAGGTGTACACACTGCTCGGTAGCCAGGGAGGGGTCCACGTTGATCAGGCTCTCCAAATCCTGGGACTTCTGTTCTGTGGTATCACCCATCTCGGCAGTCTTCGGACCTTCTCCAGTGAACTCCTGGGAGTCCGCACTGGTGGTCTCCTGGGGGCTCCTGGGATGATCCTTGGGGCCCATTTGGTTCAAGTCTTGTTTACTGAGCAATCCCTCTACAAGCGTGCAAATGAATAGGGCCTTTCGTTCGAACCATTCCCTGTCTTCCGGGCTCAAGTCGGACTCCTTGCTGAGACATTGGAGGGGATTGAGCATGTGTCCCACCACTTCCCCTTTGTGTAACAGTTTAGGCGAGGAAGAACGGTTGGCAATAGGTAAAGTTAGGTCCTTTGCCATGTCCACTATACAGTTGACTGAGGCCAGGAAACTGTGACTACCCCTCCATATTATTCGTTTCTCGATTAGCTGTAGCCTGCTGTAATGATCGTAGTCTCCTTTAACCCATACTTGGGCCACATGTCCTCTGGGAATACAAGTATCTTCCAGGGCCACAATCTTCCCTGTACCCATTTTCCTTCTTCCTGGGGTGATGATGTCCAGTCCTTTCTTGGGAATGGCTTCATCGCCAGGCTGGTCAGTCAAATTGGGGACCTAATTAGGTACCATTTTCGGGGCAGAAAATGGTACCTAATAGGTCCCCAGACAGTATGGCCAAAATATGGCCATTCCAATTCATTTCAGCCAATCCATGGCTGTGCTAGATTATATATTTATTTACTATTATTTGTTTACTATTTATTATTATTATTATTACTACTATTATTATATGCATATGATCCCCCCCCTCCTGGGGTTTCCCACCACAGGGGGGGGCATGATTCATGCAGACCACGCACCTGCATATACCCACCACACCCGCCACAGCAGGTGGGGTTCATATGCCCTGGTCGGGGCCAGTTCCATTTGGGTGCTCCCTTGAGAGAGCAGGTTTTTGTGGGGCCTTGTTCGTGGTTTTCGTTTGTGGCATGTCATTCCACGGGTTTGTGGTTGGTGGTTTACATGGGTTCTGGTTCAGGATCTAGAGAAATTAAAAATAGAATGTCAGTTGAACAGTAATGCAGCACAAAAAGAGCAGCTTACGCTGCTCTTTTTGTGCCACAAGAATAAATAAAATAAAATAAAATAAAACTTACCTCACAGTAGGCCACACCCATTGCAGCGGGTGTGGCATACTGGAGCCGTGTATTCTGGCTCGCACACATGGCGGTTTGTAGGGTCCTCCCCACGGTTTTCATTTGTGGTGGTTTGTTTGCAGTTTTCGTTCGCGGTGTACCATTTGGTGGGTTTGTGCTTGTGGGTTCGCGAGGGGTCTGGCCAGGATCTAGAGATATCAATAATATGTTAGTAAGATATTACTGCAGCACAAAAAGAGCAGCATACACTGCTCTTTTTGCACCACAAGAATAAAGTAAAAAATAAAAAAAATAAACTTACCTTGTAGTACCCCACACCCGCTGCAGCGGGTGTGGGGTACTTGATCGTATACTGGGGTCATGCACTCCGGCTTGCACGCAGCCTTGCGCGGTGGTTTGTACAGGCTCATCCCTGTGCACATTGTTTGGGTGTCGCAGGGTTCCGGTGGTTTTCATGCATGTATACGTTCGGATGACCTAGAATATAGTAATATGTTAGTTTAAAGTTAAAAACCACACAAAAAGAGCAGCTTTCGCTGCTCTTTTTGCATGGGTGTAGGTACTTAGGGGGGACTCACCTTAAGTAGTGCCACACACCTGCTGTGGCAGGTGTGTGGTACTTGGGGTCCTCATTTGGTGCATTGCCATATGTGGTGTAGGCGTTTGGTGCGTTAGCGCGGCGCGTTGGCATGTGTCACATTGGTGCGTGCCGCGCTGGCGTGTTTTCATTGGCACGTGTTGTGTCAGTGCATGTTGCATTGGTGTGTGTGTCATGTTCGCGCACATTGCGTTGCCTTTCGGTCCCTTGTGTTTCGTGGGTTTCCATTGTGCCTTGGACAAGTCACCCTAGAATAATAAACGAATTGTTAGTATAAAAATTCTAAGCAACGCAAAAAGAGCAGCTTTCACTGCTCTTTTTGCACTGTTGTATCTACCGATAAAAAAACTCACCTTGTGACCACACACCCGCAGTAGCAGGCATGTGGTCATATGCTTGCCTTTCCAGGCAATTGCCTGTTGTGGTAGCGGAGATGCAGAGGAAGATAGAAACTCAATGCTGGTGATTGCTGGTACTTTAAAAAGCGCCCAAGTGTTGGTGCTACAAGCACAGTACATATTAATAGCAGGCATGTAGATGTGGAATAAATACTATATAATAAATATTTGTGCAAAATAATGTGAAGAAGACAGTGATAGTAAGTCAGAACTCAATAAGGCATGATATGCATAATTGAAAAGTGGATTGGGTGACTTCTATGGGTCAGAATTGGCACAAATTAGAATATATTAATGGTACATATACACCTTACATGGGCAATCAGTTATATTGGATGTTCTGAGCATGTCTGAATTTTTCATGCCTTCAATTCCCATTCAGAAATGCTCAGAACGTCTGATATAACTGATTGCCCATGTAAGGTGTATATGTACCATTAATATATTCTAATTTGTGCCAATTCTGACCCATAGAAGTCACCCAATCCACTTTTCAATTATGCATATCATGCCTTATTGAGTTCTGACTTACTATCACTGTCTTCTTCACATTATTTTGCACAAATATTTATTATATAGTATTTATTCCACATCTACATGCCTGCTATTAATATGTACTGTGCTTGTAGCGCCAACACTCGGGTGCTTCTTGAGGATCGGCAATTGCTGGCATTGAATTGCGCCACTACGCAGCCACACCCAAGCCAGAATGCCAGAAAGGCGAGCACATGACCACACACCCACTGCAGCAGGTGTGTGGTATATAAGGTGAGTTCTTTCCCCAGTAGATACAGGAGTGCAAAAAGAGCAGCAAAAGCTGCTCTTTTGCATTGCTTTTAATTTCTTTACTAACCAGTTTTATTATTATAGGTTATGGCCTTGTCCCAGGTGCCCAACGAAGAGGCAGGGCCCACATGCCACCATGGCAACCGAAACACAGCAAACAAAGCCACAGCAAACAAAACCCCGCCAAATGAAGGTGGGAGAGGTGGCAACACGAACCACACACCCACTGTGGCAGGTGTGTGGTTCAATACAATGTAAGTACATTGTACACCCCCAACGGCACAAAAAGAGCAGCCCTGGCTGCTCTTTTTGCATTTGTTTTAAGTTTTAACTAACACATAGTTTATTATTCTGAACCACCCACCAAAGGAACCCCCCCCCTCCCTGGGAAATGACAACGCGCCCACCAAATGAGAGGCCCAAACACAATGCACCAGGCGAAACCCGGGAATGAGGACACACAATGCAAGGTCACAGGGACCCCAGACAAACCACACACCTGCCGAAGCGGGTGTGTGGTAATTTTAAGGCACATTCAACCGTGCAGCAGGAGCAGCATATGCTGCTCCTTTTGCATGGCTCTTCTTTTTCTTTTTGTACTAACATATTTACTATCCTAGGTTGTCAAGCAAGATGATGGCCCAACAAATGAACCCCCCCCCCCCCCACGAAACAACATGTGCCCAACGAAATCCGCCAATGACGACTGGCAGACAAAACCCCAGATGGATCCATGCACCTGCTTTGGTGGGTGCGTGGTAATTTTAAGGTAAGTACAACCACCCAAAAGGAGCAGCATAAGCAGCATACGCTGCTCCTTTTGGGTGGCTTTTCTTCTTTTTTTTCTGTCTTTTACTAATATATTGTTTATTCCTAGGATCTCGGCCTACAAACTCCACCAGCCCCCAAATCAAGACCCGCAACCCCATGAACCTGTGAAACCACACAGTCACGAACCCAAAGCCATGGCCACAAATGCAACGTGGAAACCCCAAATGACGCCCCACGACCACACGAATGGGGCCCACGCAAAGGGGGGACTGAAGGCCCACCATACCCCCTGCGAATGCGAGGATGAGCAAACAATGCCCCATGCAAATGCGTGACACCACACACCTGCTGCGGCAGGTGTGTGGTCATCTAAGGTGAGTCCCTATCCCCCATAGATACAGCAGTGCAAAAGAGCAGCAAAAGCTGCTCTTTTGCGTCACTTTTAACTATTCACTAACCTAAATTCTTTTATTCTAGATCTGGCTCCCCCAAAACCCCCAACCCACGTAAGCCCCATACAAAAAACCGAGAGTGGAACACATGCGGCTGCAGCATGAACAAGCACCACACACCTGCTTCAGCGGGTGTGTGGTACTAGGAGATTTTTCTTTAAATTTCTATATGTACAGCGATGCAAAAGGAGCAGCGCAAGCTGCTCCTTTTGCATCACTTTGAATTTTTTTTTACTAATTTATCTCTTATTCTAGGGTCTGAATTGAAGCTTGCAAAGTGAACCACCCACCACAAACCATGTACCCACGGCACAAAACAAGTACCATGCACCCGCCGAAGCGGGTGTGTGGTACTACAAGGTAATTCTTTAATCATGTATACATGCAGTGACGCAAAAGGAGCAGCTGGTGCTGCTCCCTTTGCGTCACTTTCAGTTTTTTTTCCACTAATCTATGCTTTTACTTTACTCTAGAAACTGAACCGAAACTCAAACCACCCACCCAAATGATGACCAACCCCTGTACACCTATGGACTATGCAACCATGGGGAGAAACAAGGACCACACCCGCTTCAGCGGGTGTGGTACTACAAGGTATTTTTTGTAAATTTCTATATCTACAGCGATGCAAAAGGAGCAGCACAAGCTGCTCCTTTGCGTCACTTCGAAATTTTTTTTTTTACTAATGTACACTATTATTTTAGGATCCAAATTGAAGCCCCCAAAATGATAACTCACAACATGTGACTTGGCCAAATGACCCACCCAATGGTGAACTGTCAAGCCAGCCCCCCATACCACACCCACCTAAGCGGGTGTGTGGTGCTACTAAATAGTGCTTTTTTTTTCCTTTTTGATTTGTATAGACAGTACCACACACCCACCCAAGTGGATGTGTGGTGCTACTAAGTAGTACTTCTTTTTTTTTTTTGATTTGTATAGACAGTACCACACCTGCTTGGGCAGGTAGGTGGTACAGTATATTACGTGTCCTTCAGTTTCTACACTTCCTTTATACATTTGCATTTAGCTCACCCAGTTTGATAGCTATCTCTTAGCTCTGAATTGAAATAATGTAGCTTATGACTGGTCCATACCCTCTGAGAATTTCAGACCTTAGATTGTCCTATGACAGGAGTTACAGTGATTTCAAGGTTTCATATTTGCAAAATTCCACATTTACTTTTGTAAAACCACCCATGTTAGTGCTAGGGTGAAGCTATAGCAATAAAATATGGGGTGTTGGGTAGGCCCTGTGAATACCTTTCTTTGACCAGAGTTAAAGAGCTTCAAGTGATCATGTGTGGCAGTGGTGAGGAAATCAATGTCCACCCTCTTCCAAGTCTCACAACCCACCTTTGCATGTGTCCCTAAGTCTTTCTGGAAGTGACAACACACGGAAAAAACTATTAAAATATAGCTGACCAAGGGCACTCTGATGCTTAATTGGGAGAGTGGTCAGAGATATCTGTAGGAAATAGTGTTGATCAGACCATACTCTAATTTCAATCAGACTTTTATGCTCGAAGTTTTGTTCTTATCCCATCATCTTTGATCCCACTCATCTACATACCCAATGGACAAGTGGGCCATGGTGTGTGCAAAAAATCAGCTGAGGAAGTGTCAAGAAGCCAGAAAAAAAAAGGAGGCAGCATATGGCGCAGCTCTCCAAGACCACTTACAAACTGGCCTTTCCATTCCCAAAGCAGCTGCCAAGCATAATGTCTCTCACTGTACACTTTGTAATCGGAAACATGGGAAGCACACCCTTGCTGAGTTTAATGCTACAAAGGCCCACCTCTCTGTGGCAGAGAGTGAGGTGCTCATTGACTGGGTTATAGAACAGGCTTCCCGAGGCTTCCCCTTCACACACCATATGCTGAGGGAGAAGGCACAGGCCCTTATTCGCATGAAGTGTGCCAGGCCTGACTTTAAACTTGGCAAGCAGTGGACCCATACTTTCATTGCTAAGCATGGAACTCATATCTCAACATATTGGTCATCCTCCCTTGATCAGTGCCAGGCATGCGCTGTCAATCCAACTACAACAAAAGAATGGTACGAGCTTGTTAAGGATGTCCTTGGTGGCAAGTTCTCTGATGGTGATCCAATCCTACCTGAAAATGTATACGGATTTGATGAGACTGGATTCATTCCCTCACTGGGGATCTGTCATAAGGTTCTGGGCCCAAGTGGTGAGAAGCCGCAGAAGGAGAGATGCACTGGTACACGTGAGAGCATTACTGTGGTGTGCGCAATTTGTGGTGATGGGAGCTACCTCACCCCTACCATCATCTACAAGGGGCAGAACTTCCTGAAGTCTTGGGGTGTAGCCGAGGAGGAGACGAATCCACTAGGAGCGAAGTAAGCATGGGCAGTTTTCCAAGTTCATGATGCTGATTCCTATGGTCTTTCCAAAAAGGATTGCAATCTCACCAAAAGGATGGACAGACAACGAACTAGGGCTCAGCTGGATTGAAGGCTTATTCCAAGAAGAGACATGAGAGAAAGCAAATGGTCAACCTCATGCCCTGTTTTTGGATGGTCACGTCTCTCACCTCACCCTTGAATTTATTGACTTCGCTCTCAATAATCAGATTATACTTGCTTGTTATCCACCCCATGGGACACATGTATTTCAGGGTCTAGATGTGGCAATATTTGGGGTGCTCAAAATTGCTTTTGGCCAACACTGCCTTGAATGGGAACAGAATAATTCAGAACCCGTTGGCAAGACCAATTTCTTCCTCATCTATGCCAGTGCACACTATGCTGCATTTACGAAGGCAAACATCCTCAGTGCTTGGAGGAAGACTGGTATAATACCGTTTGACCCTGCCATTGTCACCCCTTCCATGATGGCTCCATCCATACCCACCTTGACACTTGGCGACTTTCCTGTTGAACAGCCCAGTCCGGTCAAGTGTATTTTGCACCTTCTCTATCCAGCCCATGACTCTAGAGCTCAAAATCTGCCCAATGCTGAGGCAGAAATAGCAGAAGACACACCTCGTCTCATACAACAAGACCTAGGGGACCAGTCTCCCATTGTTCCCACTCAAAAGACTGCAAAGGACCATGCATGTGAGGCCATCCAAGAAGCCCTTGATTCTACATCATACCGTCACCTAGTTTCATCTTTGCCAGCACACTCCTCATCAAAACTCATATCTCTCATTTTTGAGTCTATTCGCCCACTCCGAGCTCCTAATTGGGATTTGGCCATGGACTCTAGGCCTGGGGATCACTCAGAACCATCACATGAAGACGAAAACAGACAACTACGAACCGAGCTAGACCTCGTGTGCATCTGGAATGCTAGCCAGCAACGGATCATTGAGACCAATAATGCACAACTTGTGCTGCAAAACATAGAAATCAAGAAAGTCAATGTGACACTGCATGCTCAGGAGAAGAAGAAGACAAAAACCCTGACCTCCGCTCAGGTCCAGCTCTCGTTGAATGGCAAAGGTCGTGTTCTTAGCCAACCGTCATTCCAAGCAGCCCTGGTTGAGCGTGAACTAGAGAAGAAGAAGGAGCAGGAGGAGAGACTTATGGCAAGAGCAAAGGCTGCAGCTAATGCAGACTGAGTGGCAAAAAGAAGGCAGCCACGGAGGCGGCAAAGAGGCTTCGCACCGAAGATCTCGCTCAGTGGGTGATTGACTGCACAGCCTGGCAGGTTATCAAGGATGGATGGGTCAAGGGGCAGGGAAGCCGCTGCCCAGTGAAACCAAAGCAGCCCAAGGTGAGAAAGCCTGCGTTAGATGTCAGCGAAAGTAGCAGTGTCAAGGCCGGGGAGTACCATGATCCCATGCAGGTGGACACACAAGATGACGGAGGTGAGGAAGCGGAGTGATTGTAATGAGCAATTGACCAATCAGAGTGCTCCATTTGATGGCTGTGTGCCACATCGAAGGAGGCATATTTGGTAATTCTGGGACCTGTTTGTCCTCAACCTAACTACTTGCTCAGTTCTCACCTGTTTGTTCCCAAACTCAGGAGAACTGTCTGCAAGACATTTATGCATGCAACACAGAAAAAAAAAACTCAAAATTCACATTTTTGCATCTTGTAGATCAATAAAGAACAATACTGTATGAAGGACACATAATATACTGTATATTAATTGAATTTTTGAATAAATCAATAAATAAACAAGTCAATAACAAGACCACTAAATGAAGCCCTGCTGATAGAGGGTATATGTATAATAGAAATAATTATAAATGGAACTATCCCTGATATGCCCATATGGCCTGCTGCAAGTCTGAGATTCTCTAAGTCCCAGTTTTGGCCAATTTTCGGCCATTTCGGCCAATTCTGGGCCAGGAGGTGAATCATAAAAATGGCCATTTTGGCCGAAATAGTGATGGGACCTACTTAGGTACCATTATCTGCCCTGGAAGTGGTACCTAACTAGGTAGGCTTAGATGACTGACCAAGGTGTCATCACGCGGGACATCTACTGATCGCCAGGAGGCAATGAAGGTTTCCTGATCTCTCATAGTACGGCTAGCTGGGATTCGGTGTTTGCTGTCTCCCACTTGCCAGTAGGCTTCGTGTTCGGGTCTCATGGTATGGAGTTGCCAGGCCTGGTGCGTATCCTCACCGACCAAGAGGTCAGCATTCATTCCATTGACAACGTAGGCTTTGACTCCTCGGAGTAGTACGGGCCCCAATTGACTATGAAAATACAGATCGAGCGTAACATACCCTAGACACTTGGCTTCCCCAGTAAGGTGCAGTAGTCTCAGTTTTAACCCTTGCTTAATCACTGGGCCTCATTCCTTCAGGGCCTTCAGACACTTGGCTGACACTAAGGTGGCTGCAGCTCCCGAGTCAGTGACCACTTCAATCATGGGACCATTCACATCATTGACACAACATTGCAATTTGAAAGCATCCATTCCCAGGCTGGCTAGTCCTGGGGGCCTTTTTACCATAGGCTCTGGAGCGTACACTTCTTCAGGGGAGCCATGTGTCCTTTCAATGTTTAGGTTGGGGGCAGATCCACCCTCACCAGGGATGACATAGCAAGCAATTCCCTCTAGGGGCGATTCATCAGGTACAGTAAACAAAATGTCAGTTTCTTCATCCTCTTCCTCACTACTAAGGGCTTTGTGGGCAGCTACCATAGTGGCCTGGTAGACCTCCTCCGATCCTGAAGTCATGGCAATGTAGGCCTTATGGTAGGCTACATCATGTCTAGTACTTGTAGTCGGTTTGGCACGCTTTGGATCCTTTTTGTAGGAACCACAGTTGTAATCATAGTGCAGTTCGCTTCCACAATGTTGACATGGCCAAATGGGTTTCCTTTTAGACCTTACGTCACTGGGCTTGTACGCATAACTTGGTTCAAGTGAACTTGAACTGGCCATCATGGCAGGTGAATGGTACTGGCTTCGTCGAAGATCCTCACATACTCGATGTATCACCTCATTGGCTATGTCCTCAGTCTGTCGTGAATTGGAAAGGTTTGATATGGCCAAAAGAGCATCCTCTTGGTCCTTAACTCTCGAGAACAGGGTGTCCATGTCATGACAAAGGTCCACATCCACGTAGGCTCTCCAGGATGGTGGGGCATGTTCCATAAGGGTACCCACTTCCAGGGAGTCAAACACAGGATCGGGTATTTTGGGCAGTGGGTGCAATACTCGGCGGGCCCTTACCTTACAGGTAAGCCACTCAGTGGGCATCTCCTTTTCATGCCCTCAGTTACAGAATCGTAGTTCATCATAGATAGTGACTTGCTTGTCATACCAATGTGTACCCAGTAATTGAGTCCTCATAATGAGTTTCAACAAGTCCCAGTCTTGACTAGCCTGAATCTTTGTAGCATTGGGCAGACTCTGCCACCATACATCTGTGTGCTTGGTGAACCTCATGGTAGCGGCAAAAGCTATTTGTTCGTGCATTTGATGACTCCCAGTGCGTAATGGTCCAAGTCCTTGGTCCACGTAACAAAAGCATTATCTGACCCATCATACTCTCATAGGTCATTGGGCCGGAATTCGAGTTTAAACTTGGGTTCATAGTAGGCTTCTCATTGACAGGCCACATTGTCGATTCCCACAGCTGGTGGCCCATGATCTGGGGGACCAGGTCCAGGAGGACCGTTGTTGGGCCACCCTTGGTTGGGATAGCCACCACCAGGTCCCATCAGGGGTTGTCCTTGATGGGGGAACCTTCCGCCAGGAGGTCCATCTCCATTCCCTGAGTCATCTCCATCCAGGGGCCCCCATCTGGGGGATTCCAGTGCATGCCTTCTGGCCATCCGTGATCAGACAGGGCTCAAGGAGCCAAGGGGTGTCCACCGGTCTGGGGGCGGTTTGGATCGATAATCCTGAGATTCAGACCCTCGAATACCTGTCATTCTGGTAGAGTTTGCCAGGACCTGTTGTCGTAGAGGGTCTACTGAAGGGTGGGGTCATCGGACGTCGAATCGAGGATGTGGCAGCTGGGTCCCTTCGTCGCTGGCCAATGTTCCAGGCATTGGTATCTCTTGATTTCGCCACAGTAACCCTCGTTCTGGTACTGAGTAAGCTGCTAAAGGTGAGGCGACCTGGGGAGGGTCGTTCATGATCCCAGTCATGTATCCCTGTGCTTTGGAGTTCATAGTATAGGCTACAGATTCGTTTTCGTCGACACTTTGCAGTTGTGCAATGATCTTGAGTCCAGTGCATAACTGACGTAGGGCCAAGGTGGCTAGCTGTAGGACCTTGTCTTCAGAGGAGACTCCTGCATTCATATGGACAGCTAACATGCCCCCTGGGTCGAATTTGTAGGGATCTGGGTCTGACAGGAAGTAATGCTTTGCCATTTCTGCTGCAGTGTCTTGCAATATTTGGCCACATTGTAGCAGTGTAAGGGAGAACTCCATGTCAGGTTTAAAGACTGTAGGGTGTCCTGTGCAAGACACACAGATGATGGTACTGGTGAACGAGGAAGACTCCACATCCAGATTGTATGCCAAATGATATAGTGAGGTGTTGATCAAACGTACATCAGCGGCTGCGCTGGGACCTTGCTCACGTTGTATGGAGTCCGCTACCAATGCCAGTAGGGTTCTTCGACGGAGTAGTTCCTGGTCTACGGAGTTTTCGTTGGTCAAGGATTCATTGGTCATAGATCTGGCTTGTTCGTTCAATACAGGCATGACCAACCCGCTATCTCAATGAGGGTCTTGCGGAGTGTTTTGGGATGTGTGCATGTAGTAGTCAACACGTAAGGGGTCTGCATAGTTTGTAGACAACAGATGTTCCTTAAGTACCCACCTGGCCTCACTCATCCAGGTATCTGAATAATCACGTTGTGTGTGGTGGCCAGGCTTCCACGCCATTCCTGTGAGGCTGGAGGCAGTGGAATCTGGGCTTTGTCCAGTTCGAGGAGGCTATGCCTTTGGTCTCGATAGTTTTTGGGGGAGTGACCACCCCTGTTGAGGTATCCACCCTGTTTAACAGGGGGTTGTGGGTCTTGTTTGAAAGCGCTTCATAAGCTCAGTCGAGGATAGGAGAAATGAGTGTCAAGTCCCATATTCGGGTTCTTACACACTCCACCAGTGTTAATTCAGTAGTATCTGAATTGAGCTTAAGATGACAAGGCAATCCCGGTGGGGGTTCTGGACTGGGTTTATGGTTGTGGCTGTCACCAGTTAGGATATGAGTCATTCCACAAGTTGGGTCAATGAAGGGTTCAAGAGTTGGGCTGAGTCGGGGAACCATATCCTTGGGGTAAACCATACATAGTTTGCGAGTCTGAGTAGTAGTATACCACTCAGTGCAGAGGCCGTAGTGTACTGTTTCAGTACACTGTGGATGGCAGCCTGAATGAGGAGAAAAAGATACATTTCGGGTCTTTCTGTGGCTAGCTATGCAAGTCGATTACATAAATGTAGATGAATCTAGCTATAACTGGGGCAGCACCAAACTCCAGTGGAGAAGCTTTCCACCGGGTTGGTTTGAGAAGGAGAAAAGAGAAGAAAGAGTCAAGTAGGAACAAAGAGGTACATTGTATGTACATAAGTAGAATGGTAGTAAGGCCGGGTGCCCGCCGGACTCATACACCACTAACACAGTAACTTGATGCTTAGGCAGACAAGAAACCTTGTTGTGGGGCCTCTCACCCATGGGAGTATATCTGACTTCAGGCTTGTCAGACTTTGCAACTGGATTGGCTCTTGGTTCTGCCATTACCATATACGATTGTCCTTGAAAAAGCAGTCATCCATATTCATCCACCACACTGCAAGCACTAACAGTTTGAGCATTTGGAGGGGTAAGACTCTGCAGCTCATTTATTATTGCTTGCTTAATTCTCCTTGTCCAGGAATTCCCCTTGGTAAATGCATTCCATCACTCTTGACCAATATTCCATCCACAGCATACTTGATCATCCCCTGATGAATCATTGCCTGCACATCTGGGCAATTCTTCATTCCTACTGCATGAACTCTGGTTTTGTCACAAAACCAACAAATGACCACCTCCTTGATCCTTCCAAAGATCTGTCAGGATAATGATCCAAATTCCTTGGATATTATTGGGATAAGTAGCAGGACTATCAATACCTGGTTTTCGATTCTCATCTGGTGATCAGGTGTAGGTAAATTGCTGTTCAGATATGATTGCGCAAGGTGTATTTTCATTTCATTAAATGATTTTGCCAATTCACCTACTTGATCTGAAACTGTCTTCAGGGCTGGAGTTGAGGCTGATTTATGTGGGGCCGATCCTCTCTTTGGGGCATTTCCATCCGCATTTTTACACTATCACTATCACTACTTGACCCTTCCTCCTCTGATTCATCATCACTGGAATCTGCATCTGAAGAATCTGAAGAATCCAAGTCTGATTTTGAATGTTTGTAATAGTTTTTCTTGAATCTGAGCTTGCCTTATAGTAAGTTTTTCCCTCATGCTTGTGCAGGTCTTGAATGTTGTAATACACATCATCCTTAAGGCAGGACTTTATGCATTTATATGCTGCACAATGGCTGAGGGGTTTAGAGTCATTGAAACCTGGGAGTACTCAAAGGTAGGGTAATATGACTTGTTGCACTTCTCAGGGTATTCCTTGCCAGAATAAATCATTTTCATCCCTTTCTGCAATCATTCCTTTTGCTTGTAAGTGATGAGCTTGAGTCACAAACTTTCGATAGTATGTGTCAAGATCTGCTTCACTCTTAATTGAATGAGGCTTGAAACAATAGCAAGCTAAACATTCCCTGGTGTACCTCTTCTTGTTATCAGTTTGTCCATAGAAATCCCTAAGCCTGTCCACAAGTTCTTTAAAGGAATTTCCTTTTGCTTCAGGAAGATTCTTTAACAACTCTGCGACTTTCCTTCCACAATATTGTACCAAATGCTTACACTTCTCCTCATCCGTATATAATGCTTCTTCACAGCATGCTTCATAATCAATAAGAAACTTGTCCAGTCACTTTCCTTTGAAATATGGAGCATCCTTGGCAGAAGGCCTTGGCATCAATCAAGGGGTTTGAGGTGTTGTCATACTGAATTAATTGATTTAGACTTGATTTGAATGCACAGAATTGATCAAAATTGAAAAACCCCCCGTAAGGACCACCAATTATAGAAGAGACCTAATGGGCTTTATTTGTTTTGATCAGTTTTAAATGTTATAAGGTGTTTGTTTAGAATGTGTTAGATGAGGACAGATCAGTTTTGATGGGTTATGTGCCACTCAACTGTTGTTTTGTACTAGTTTCGTTGTTGGTTTGACCTTAGGACTTGAACACAAGACTCCAAGATAGATGCTCAGCACAAGATTTGAACACAGGACCTTCAGATACTCCAAAATGCGGATACCAAGATACCAAGATTCGAACACAAGACCTCAAGACACTTCCAAGACACTTCAAGACACAACTGCAAGACTCAGGATTCAAACACACAACTTTGAGAATGGATGTCTAGCAACTCCTACTCTGAGGGTTCTACAACTATCCACTATACTTCACACGACTAAGCAAGACTGACACACTCTGATTCTGTTATTCCCTTTTATACTCTTCTCTGTCAGGGTTCGCCCCCAACTCCGGTCTACTCTGGTCCTCGTCCGCCCACCTCCAGTCCAGTTCTCCACTTATTTCCCTTGCCCAAGTCCACTTTGCTTCCAGCTTGATTCCGGTTTGACTCCGGTCCAACCCTATCTTGGTTTCATTTCCTTTTCATTTCCCTTTCATTTCCCATTGCTTCCGGTTCACCCCTGGCCGAGTTCCTGTTCCTGTTCCTGTTCCTGTCCCCCTTGTAACCACCTCCAGTTTAGCGATCACTCCCCCGTAGTATAGTCATCATGTATAAGTAGTCCGAGAGCGAAGTCCAGAGACCCCAGCTTTGGTCTCTCAGGATTTCCGCTGTTACTCTGGACTACAGGTCAGCCTTCATGTATTCCGTATTCGTATTACATAATCTCAGGATTTCCGCTGTTACTCTGGACTACAGGTCCGAGTATTTTCCAGTTGACTCCGCGAGCTTAAGGACTGCTGTGCTCGTTTCCACCTAGTCCCTTCCGGGCTGCTGGATTGCCTCTCCGTCCCCTCCTATCTTCGTTATCTCATTCCTGCCCGGATTCTCTCGGACTTAGCCGGACTTACACCGGACTTAGCTGGAATTATCTGTGTTTATATTTGTTTGGTGCTCTCGTCAGCAGCGTGGCCCTGACAGAAGACCAAAGCTCTCTCACGAGCCCACCATCTGGATTACTCAGTATTGCCGATTTCCCTCCTACTCCTCATTCCGAAATGTCCGACGGTGCTCCAGTAGCCATTACCGCCGACCACCTCCAACACCTCCTCACCCAACTCCAACAACAAAATGCCACCCTCCGTGAGGAGCTGGACGACATGCGGAACCAAGGGACGCATGTCGCTGGCTTTGTGTCGGCTGCAGTCCAGCAGACACTCCAGCAGCACCCTCCACCTACCCAGTCTACTCGCGAGGCTAAGGGGGCTGACCCCGAACCATTCTCTGGCGATCGGAAGAAAACAGAGAGTTTCCTACGCTCCGTCCGGCTGAACATCGCTCTCCAACCTAGAGTCTATCCAACGGAGTTGCACAAAATCCTGTACACACTCTCCTGGATGAAGGATGGAACTGCCGGAGCATGGGCCGAAAGTCTCTCCACCTCCTTCCTAGACCCGGAAACCCACAATCCATACGAAACCTTTGAAGGCTTCCTAATCGCCTTTGAAAGTGCTTTCGGAGAACTGGACCGGGAGTTCACTGCACGATCCCAACTCCGGAACCTGAAACAGGGAAAGATGTCTGCAGAAGAATACACAGCGCACTTCGACACTCTGGCTGGACGGACAGGCTTCGGAGAGGAGGCCCTCATCGATGCATACCAGCAGGGACTCAATGAAAGGTTGCTGAGAAGATGCATCTCAGCGATCTGCCGGAGACCTCAGAGGATGCAGACACAGCGCAGCGTCTGGATAACCTGTATCTCCGTTCGACAAGCACGTCTGGCCAACCCATACTGTCAGGGTTCGTCCGCTTCTTTTCCGATAACTCCAGTTTGCTTCCGATTTGTCTCCGGTGCTCTCCTGGGCTCCATCAGTTTATTTCTTCTTGTTTCCGTTTGTTTCCGTTTGCTTCCGAGTTCGTTCTGTCACGTTTCATTTCTCTTTCATTTCCTTTGATTCCGAGTTACCCACGCTAGTACCTGTCCTTGTTCCTGGCCGCTCCCCTGTTCCTGTTTCCACCTCCCTTGTAACCACCCTCCCCCTTGATGATCACTCCCCTCGTAGTATAGCTGTCCTGTATAAGTAGTCCGGGGGCGAAGTCCAGAGGCCTCAGCTTTGGTCTCTCAGGATTTCCGCTATTACCCCGGACTACAGGTTTGTCCTTGTACTTCCTTATGTCTTCTATGAAAACTCAGGATTTCCGCTATTACCCCGGACTACAGTTCCGAGTGTGTTCCAGCTAACTCCACGAGCTTAAGGACCGTCGTGCTCCTTTCCGCCTAGACCCTTCCGGGCTGCTGGAACTCTCTTCTATCTTCCTCCATTCTCTTTATCTCAGCCTTGCCCGGATTCCTTCGAACTAAGCTGGACTTACGCCGGACCTAGTCGGACTTATCCGTGTTTATAGTTGTTTGGTGCTCTCGTCGCAGCGTGGCC
The DNA here is from genome assembly GCA_014904985.1 of Hydnum rufescens UP504. Classification (NCBI taxonomy): domain Eukaryota; kingdom Fungi; phylum Basidiomycota; class Agaricomycetes; order Cantharellales; family Hydnaceae; genus Hydnum; species Hydnum rufescens. The sequence goes on along the minus strand of MU128989.1, from coordinate 15,660 downwards.
CTGACAGAAGACCAAAGCTCTCTTACGAGCCCACCATCGGGATCCCTCAGCATCACCGATTTCACTCCTACTCCTCACTCCGAAATGTCCGACGGTGCTCCAGTAGCCATTACCGCCGACCACCTCCAACACCTCCTCACCCAACTCCAACAACAAAATGCCGCCCTCCGTGAGGAGCTCGACGACATGCGAAACCAGGGGACACACGTCGCAGGTTTCGTATCAGCCGCGGTCCAGCAAACCCTCCAACAAAATCCTCCCCCGACCCAATCCACTTGTGAGGCCAAGGGGGCTGACCCGGAACCGTTCTCAGGAGATCGGAAGAAAACAGAGAGTTTCCTGCGCTCCGTCTGACTGAACATCGCCCTCCAACCAAGAGTCTACCCCACGGAGCTGCACAAGATCCTATACACCCTCTCCTGGATGAAAGACGGAACAGCCGGAGCATGGGCGGAGAGTCTTTCCTCTTCGTTCCTCGACCCGGAGACCCACAACCGTACAAAACTTTCGAGGAATTCCTGGTCACCTTCGAAAGTGCTTTCGGAGAACCGGACCAAGAGTTCACGGCACAATCACAACTCCGGAACCTGAAGCAGGGGAAGATGTCCACGGAAGAGTACACCACGCACTTCGATGCCCTAGCCGGACGGACTGGCTTCGGAGAGGAAGCCCTCATCGATGCATACCAACGAGGGCTGAACGAAAGGTTACTAGAGAAAATGCACCTCAGCAACCTGCCAGAAACCCTCGAAGGATGGCAAGACACGGCACGACGACTAGACAACCTGTACCTCCGATTCCGACAGGCCACAGCGGGCGCAAACCCCTACACTCTGAGAGACCCTCCGACATCAACAGAGAAACCCGGATGACAGCCCCCGCTCCGAGACCAACCCCAGCTCCTCCTACGGCAACACCGTCCTCGTCAACCTCATTCGCCCCCATGGACGTGGATTCGACCCGGAGACAGGAAGCTTGACGGTGCTACAACTGCCAGGAACTCAGACACATCTCTCGCGACTGTCCTCAGCCACGGAAACCACGCCAGTTCATCTGTGCCACGGAAGACATCGGAACGATCGTCCAAGAAGAGCTCTGGAAATTATTCCCGACTCCGAAGGACACACCAGAAACCCAGGGAGCAACTCCACAGGGTTTTCAAAACGGTCAGCAGTGAAGGATACGTCCTGCCCTGACCAACAGATTCACCCCTCTCGAAAATTGTACATATGGAATGGGAAATGACATGTTTTTCTCCGATGATGAGAGTGATGATTCTGAAAGTGTATCCACCGATGCCGACCCCGCCGAGTTCCCCCCACCTACCATCCGCCTCCTTTCCAAAGACCCCAGACGAGCCACCGAAGTCAAGGTGAAACTCCAATCACCCGGACTGGAGCAATCTGCGCCGA
>MU128988.1:179394-231775 GCA_014904985.1 Hydnum rufescens UP504 | reverse complement strand
TAACAATGTTTGAAGAAGAGAGAATCGGTTTATCTCTCTTAGTGAATGGAGGGAGAGAGGAGACAAGAGCATTTGAGGAAGTAGGCGCCATATGATAGAGTCGATGAAGAATGATACTCTGATGGGTAAGTCCTTAGGCGGAAGCAAATGTCAATTTGATCCTGACACAGACTCATGCATCAAGTCACCAGACCCATGGGTTTGACCCTTGGACTCATGAGTCAGGTCATTGGACTCATGAGTGTGACCCCCAGACTCATGAGTTAGGTCATTGGACTCATGAGTGTGACCCCCAGACTCATGAGTCAGGTCATTGGGCTCATGAGGTTGGCCTGCAGACTCATAAGTTAGTCTCCAGGCTCATGGGTTAGGCTATGGGGCTCATGGGGTTGGCCTGCAGGCTCATGAGTTAGGCCATGGGGCTCATGGGGTTGACCTGCAGACTCATGAGTTAGGCCATGGGACTCATGAGGCTGACCTGCAGACTCATGAGTCTATCAGACTCATGAGTCTGGTCCCATAAAACCTTTTGAGGTTGATCATAATACCCATTATGGGCCTGTGCCAGGCCTGCATGTGAACCTGGCCCAGCCATCTCTTGGACTTTTGTGCTATTAGGGCCTTTGAGCCTGTGGGCCATCCACCACTGCTGACTGTTTGGAACCCTTATTCTGCACTTAGCCCAGGATTCAATTCATGTATTTTGCATCCAAATAAATAAATAGGCACATTTTTGTTTTGTTTTGGTTGTATTGAAGAAAGGGAGGAAATGAGAACCACAGACTGGACATGTATATTAAAAGATGGATGTTTTCATTTCGACTGTATTTGTTAAATAAAGGGAGTAAAGGAAGTGAAAGGGGAAGGAGCTAGGCAAAGCATGGATAAATGAGGCCAGCAGGAATGAATGTAGGCAGGTTAACCATTTAATGCCCTGCTTGTGTGATATATTCAACCAGTCACCAGTTCTAACAATTGTTAGAGAGTACTTACTTTTTGAAGTATGCTTTCTGTCATCTTTTCCCTCAGCAATATCTATAGGTTGGCATGAGTAAGGATGAGAATTCAACAGGAGGGCTATACCTGGATTAACCCTTTGAGCATTTGCTTGGCTGGGGGTCCATGGTTTCATCCCTGGATCTCTTGGGGACCCTCTTCTGTTCAAGCTTTAAGGAAACATGGGGCCTGGAAGTAGTTCAGGAAGCATGGTGGGGAGATTGGCCATAGTCCTCCTGACTCAAGGAGGCTTGATCAGAAGAGGCAGAGAAATTGGAATCCTTTAAGGGGAGAGCACTGGGATGACGGCTCTGCCTCTTCTTGGTCCTCTCTGGGCTTTGACCTCATCCAGCATTCCTATGCTTTCCTGAGGGGGGCCTTCCTTGCCATTGCCCATATCTATCCCCACCCCTGTCCCAAGAGGGAGATCTGCACTGTCAGCTGGGAACCCCTCTGTCTGTTGTAGGTGAAGGGGATTGGCCATGGTCCTTTTTTGTGGGGCATTGTTGGAGGGATAAATCCCTACATGATAGAATCCTCATCCAAAGCCAATTTTCCAACCAAACAAACAAATTGATCATCCATCTGGTTCTTGATTTTCACACCCTTCATTCATTGGAGAAACAATCCAAATTCTATATGTCTGAAACCCACCATTCCACATTGTTCCTTTGCCTTAAGGGCGAAGAATTGTGATTATGTAATGACACAGACTGTGCCTGGCCTTTGTTCTGGACCCATGGACCTGTCACATGATTCAAAAAGGGATTATGTCACTCTAAAAGAGTATTTTTCAAATTTCTCCATCAGTGTTGATTGGATCGCCTCGGAACAACTGCACCCAGAAAGATAACAACTCACCACTGCAATCTGCCAAGTGGAAAAAATCAGGTCGAGAGACTAGATTAGTGTTATATACATATTCCCCCACACCCCCAAAGCCCCTAAGGCACTCCTTCCCCATCCCAATGTCCCCAGGCTCTATGAGCACAAAAAACCCAGACCCTGGAGGTGGCAAAAGCAGACAGCCGAAAACCACTGATGGCGTCAGACATAACCCCACTGCCCCCACAATGCGGGAATGCCCAACAAGGTTCCAAATAGGCAACAGCAACCCCAATGCCGCCCAGGAAGATGTTGAAATGAGGCCAGAAACCCCTGCGATTCCCAGCCAACCGGCTGCTGCCCAAGTCCGCCAACCCCGTCGAAGAGCAGGAGCTATATCCCCACGATGGAGGCAGTCAGCAGAATCAGGGAAGCACTAACTGAAATCATGGTAACCATCTCAAGAGCAAATGAAATGGAACTGATATTTGAGGTGGATCCATCAATGCAAAAGATGATTACAGAACTCCATAGCAAATTTGTCGGGACAGAGGACCAACCCAATGAAGAGCTCAGGGAAACACAACCTGGGATCCATGCTAAGCTGATTACCACAAATATGAAACTATCAGAGTCAGTAGCCACACTAACTGAAGCTAATCTAGTGTTAAGTAGGCAGCTACAAATGCCCCACACCATATTGGAGAATGCAACAGTAGCCCCATCCCCCAGGATAGACACCAACAACACTCCCAGAAAAGGTAATGTGTCAAAACTCGTCCAATCAGCTAACCCAATCCCCATCAAACCAGCTGCCCCCTCCCACAAAACCCTAGTGGAACGCAAACCCACGAACCCAGCATCACGCAACCACCCTAGTCGCCTCATAATTGAGACATTCCCACTCCTCCCAGTTAGAAGTAGACAAATGGGGCCAGAGGTTGTACGTAATGCAAACCAGGCAATACGAGAGGCAGGAGCAAGCGAGAATGTGAAAATTATGGTGGTAATGTACTCTATGACTGGCAATATCATTGCTATCGCAGGGCCCAACTGCAGCGGGGCAGACCTAAAGGGTTACGAAGTGGAAATCATAAAAGCAATTGACATTGATTTCCTCCCTGACCGAGTAGAGTCCCATATTGATGCACAAAGATTCAAGATCAAGCTCGACAAGGACCCAACCCACAATGCAGATGGCCACCGGACATCACCAGAAGAGATCAAGGAGGCAATAGGATGGGCATTCAACGAGTTCAAGACCATGAACCTAGCAGCCCCCCTGCATGGCTGGGGAAGGAGATTGACATAGCTAAGCAGAGAACTGCATCCATAGTCTTATCTTTTGTAGACATTAACGAGGCCCAGATCTTCAAGAAAAGACAGACCATATTTCTCTTAGGAATGCCATGCACCACAGCAGCATACAAAGAATGCCCCTGCCTGGTCTACTGTGGCCACTGCGGCTCCCTCTCACACCGAGAGATGTCATGCAAAGGGGAATGCTGCCAGGTATGCATGAGCGTGGACCACCTGACTGCTGACCACCCCACCAAGTCAAGGCCAAAGTGCATCAACTGTGGGCAGGACCATGAAGCAAGGTCGAGGGATTGCAGCAGACTCGCAAAGATTCTTGGCCACCCAGCAGTGACTGTAGACCACCCTACAGGAGGGGGTAAACCAGTGAACAGGTCAAGAAAAAGGGGCATACGGAAGACCAAAGAGGCCCAGCCCCATAACGAGGATGAACCGCACTCTCAAGGGCCCAAGCACCATGGAGATATGACCCCCCAGGTAGAAATGGCTGACAACAAAGGAGTCCCACAGGGGCCAAGCTCGCCATGGCTAACCAAATTCCGCAGAGATGCTGAGGAACACAGGGCAAGGCCCCCTCCCAGCCAACATGCAGAGGACAACACCTACCAGATGAACTGGGCTGATCAAGCATATAGCCAAGATGCAAGCCTCAATGCTGTCACCCAAACTGCCAGGTCACAGGTTTCCCCCCCGGATGGCTCACTCCCGGCCACTAGGCAAGCCCCGCAGACCCCATGAATATAGAAACCCATGACCCGCACATTAATGTCTACAGCCTTAACACAGCACGATCTAATAATATTTGCCACACAGCACTCCATACTGCATCGACACACTCCCGTAGCTTCGACCTAATTCTGCTTCAGGAACCATGGTTCGGAATGATCACAAGCTCAGGCAACATATGAGGGGATGCAGCCAAAGGGGTTGGACCCCAGTACTCCCAACGTACAAGTCCATCCCTGAGGACTGCAGACCCTGAGTGATGGCATACTACCGACAAGCATCAAGGATTGAGGTAACGCCACATACAGACATAATTGACAACCTAGATATACAGATCCTGGATGTCAAAAGGTGAGGCCCTGAACAGCCAATGACCCGCATTATTAACATCTATAACCAGGCTGATGCTGAGGGAGCTACCTTCTCCATAGACCGACTCAGACTACTGGAACTAGAGCCCACCATCCCCATGATTATCACCGGAGACTGGAATCTCCACCACCCCCTCTATTGCCAGATGTCCCCCCCTGGCTGACAACTGGACGAACGAGCAGAATCTATAGTAGAATGGCTCACCCAGAACTCGTTTGAACTAGAAAATCAATGGAACCAGGAGATGTGGCACTCCTTTGGGTTGAATGCAACATCAGCCCTGGACTTCACCTTCAGGAATGCTGTGGCCGATGCAACACATGCCCTCCAGAAATGGTCCATCGAGGATGGCGAGAATGCAGGATCAGACCACTATGCAACGTTCTTCTCCATCAGCAATGGGTCAGATGAACTACATGACCTGACAGAAGCTAAGTTCAACTGGAAAAATGTAGATGGCCCAATGTTCACAAAGGAACTTGAAAAGGCCCTACATGGGGATGCAGACCTCTATGACAAAACCTTCAGCCCCCTCCGGGAGCACCCGATACACCAGGTCCTCCTGGCCCAGTTGGATGCAGCAATGCAATTCCTGCACGACTGTATGAATAAGGCAGCAGAAGTAGCAGTACCAAAACGCCGCCCATGTGCATGGTCAAAACCATGGTGGTCCCAAGCCCTCTCAAGAGCAACATGCAAACGCGCCCAGGCACGCAAGGCAGCCTGAAAAGAACTTGCTGAACAAGGTCAATGTAGCCAAGAAGCAGCAGATTACGCCTGACACTGTGCAGCAAAATTCGACTGGATGTACAAAAAGGCAAAGCGCAAGCACCATAATGGTATCATAGAGTCAGCAACAGCACAAAACTTCTATGACTTACTACGATGGACGAAGGGCAACCGCCAGTACCCCTCCCCACCCATTGACAGAGGGGAAGGCCAAGCCCCAGCAGTCTCGCACAAGGAGAAGTGCAACGAACTCTGAAGGGTCCTCCTCTCAACTCCCCCAGTCCTTGATAACGTACAATACCCAGACCTAGACCCACGCGAGATGGACATAGAATGGGAGCCAGTCACCAGAAACGAAATATGCACAGCAGTATTCCAGCAGAAGTCACACAATGCCCCAGGGATAAGTGGACTGACGGGAGCAGCGTTCAAACTGGCCTGGACAGTAGCGGAGGAGGAAATTGTCCTCATAGTATGCCTATCTGCAGAAATAGGCCACCACCCCCAGCCATTCCACTCATCCATTGTGGTGATGCTTCACAAGCCCAAGAAACCTGACTATGTGCAACCCAGAGCATACTGCCCAATCCAGCTCCTCGAAGTCCTGGGCAAGATCACTGAACGAATCATCGCAAACTGTCTATCATACCTTGTGACAAAACTTGACCTCATCCCATCAACTATCTTCAGGGGAGTCAAAGGACGATCAGCGGAAGATGCCGCCCTAACTGCCATACATGACATTGAGGCAGTGCATAACAAAGGGCTGGTGACATCTGTGCTCACCTTCGACATCACTGGATTCTTCGATTTTGTCTCCCACCCAGTCCTACTAAATACACTAAGGGACAAGGGTATCCCCCTCCCAGTTGTCAAATGGACAAAATCGTTCCTCAGCAACCGCCTAACATCCATCTGCCTAGATGGGAAACGGGACGAAACCCTGGCCACTGCAACAGGAATACCCCAAGGGTCATGTGTATCCCCCATACTGGCAGCATACTTTATGGCACCCCTCATTGACACCATCACAGAAGCCACGAAGCCTGGAAACCTCCTGATGAGGATCAAAAACCTGGTCAAGGACAAAACGATCATCAACCTCCCAACAATACTCTATGTCGATGACAGAAACCTGAGAACGGCATCAAGCTCAATAAAGACAAATGTATTGATCAATGCCCACACATTCCAGACAGCAGACCGATGGCTCCATGACCATGGTATGTCAATAGACAAAATCAAACGCGAGCTAATCCACCACACATGGTGCACTCAGGCAGAGGAATCCCTCCCAGTGGAAATTCCAGCAACCCGATACCGCAAGGGGATGACAATTCAGCCATCCAAATTGATTAAATGGCTTGGCATGATATTCGATGCCAAACTGACCTTCCATGAACACATCAAAGCCGGATCTACATGGGCCACAAAAGCCATCAACTCCTTTTCCCTACTTGGCAACTCACTGCGTGGACTACACCAATACCAACGATGGATGCTATACCTAGGTGTCACTCTCCCCATGATGACCTATGCAAGCCCAGCATGGTGGCATGGGAAGAAAACCCAGGCAGGACCCCTTGCAACAGCCCAGAACAAGGCACTACGATATATCTCAGGAGCCTTCTGCACAACCCCAATATGCGCCCTCGAAATCGAATGCTCCATCCCCCCCATACACGAGCACTTGGACTACATAAAGGACTGGACTGCCCTCTGTTTTAACAGACTTGACAAAAACCACCCTCTCATCCTACACCTCCCAGAAAAGAGCCGCCCACATGTCACCAACAAAACCCCACCCATTGACCCACCCCACAAGAAGACTCGAAACTGGCGCGATGCCACGAGACATGCTGCAGACAAGGCCAAACACTCACAATGCACAACACTGTGGTGAATAGCATCCCGCATGGTCCCCAACTCTGAAACAATGGATGGAAACACGAACCCGCCATGGCACGAGTCACTACATGACGAAAACCTACATGGCCGACTATCTGTAAAAGTCCCACAGAACGAGGCAGGGGAGTTGTTCAAGGCCGAATGGGCACGAGCCCACAAAAATGAAGCAACAGCACTAGAACTCAACAAAGCAAATATCCTAATCTACACAGATGGATCGCTCTCATACAATAGGGGGATACGCCACACTGGTGCAGGTCTCACGATATGCAGAGGGACAGAGACGGTCCTCGAAAAATCAGTGGCACTGGGGGAACACGTCGAGGTTTTCGATGCAGAAATGGAAGGCCTTGCTATGGCAGCAGAGGCAGCAAGAGACCTTGTGGACAACGCAGATAGGGATCACCCAATCAAGGCAATATACTTCTTTGCTGATAACACTGGTGCCCTCCAGAGGATACACAAAGGCACGCCAGGGAAAGCGCAGAAATGCTCTCAAAGATTCAGAATGGCAATCTTCCCCATCCTCCGCAGCCACCAGGAGGTCGAGATCACACTAGCATGGGTCCCAGGCCACCTCGAGATTGCAGGCAATGAACGCTCAGACAAACTGGCCAAGGACAGCAGCAAAAAACAACCCGACATGCCACAATACCACTCGGCAGCCTTCTCCAGATGCATGTGAAAACACAAACTAACAAAGCGATGGATGAGAGTCTGGTCCACAGACCCTCTACAGTGCAGCCAGTCCAACGTCAAGATTGTGAACCAGATACCACCGAGCCTATCTGCAACGAAACGACTGCAGGAATTATCCAGGATGACATTCTCCAGAGTCCTCCAATGCCATACCGGACATGCACACCTGGGGAGCTACTACACCACCTTTGTACCTGAAGAAGACCCCCGGTGCCCCTGTGGGGAATCAACCCAGACACGGGAACACATCCTCACAGAATGCCCACTTTTCGAAGACCACCGACACCTCCTTGGTGATGGAGAGGACTGCCAAATGCGCCACCTACTTGGAACTGCAAAAGGCATAGGACATCTGGCCCAGTTCATTGAGGCCTTGGCAGTATTCACAAAGCTAAGCACAACATAAAATTATCAAGACACCCATGTTCATACCCCACCCAACTGTACATATATATGCCCCATGCTGAAAATTAACCTCAGAGGAGCAACACCATGACGACAGGAAGACGCTGAAGAGACTGCTGGAAATGGCAATGGGGATGGAAACAATATGAGTCCAAAGGCCACTTATTGAGAGAAGGGGGGATGTGAGAGAATATTTATCCCTGTATATGATGTACAAGGACCGCCCTAGGCACCTCATAGCTACCCGTAGGCAGCCCAAAGTGGTATATAAGAGAGAGTTCCACCACCACCACCCAGAAAGATAAGAACCATACCTATTGAATGGTACCAAACAGGAAATGAATGGATCAAAAATGCGGTCCCTGTACAATTATCTTTCCATGATTCATACTCTGAAGGTGTATTTCTGGATTTTTGAAGCCAATTCGTATTGGATTCATTCACAAGTACCATGCCCTGAAAGCCATTAAAAATGCACATCAAACAGTACCAAGGGAAAAACAAATGGTGTAAGCAGGAAACAGAGTGAGGAATCCAGCCACAGTCCACAATATGGAATTGAGAATGAAAAGAGGGGACCATGGGATCAATCCAAATGTTAAGGCTCAAAGGAAGGAAGGTCTTTTGGGATAGAAATCTAATGCTGTAAGCAACACCTGCTCAAGCAATAGAACAAAGAATGAATATGGGTCACAAAACCACACCCTAAGGCTCTCCTCTTGAGGCCCTAGACAAAGTGTAGTAGTCTTGGTGGAATGCACCCAAGGAACCAGCGGCAATACATCAGTGCCTCAAAACTGGGGAGGGGGAAAACTATAGAAATTCGCATCTCCTGCACTTAATATACATCACAGAAAAATACTATGGTAACCGGCAGAAAGGTGGGGTTAAGGCAAAAATGATGAAAAAGAAATAAAGTCAAAAGCTTCAAAACTGAAGGAGATATTCCAAATCAAGTCAGAATAGGGGAATATGGCTTAACCAAGCTATTCCTCCTCTCCTACTGAACAGAATCCCTTGGGGAATGGTGGAACTGGTCATCCTAGATGTACCCTTGGTCGGATATAAGAGGGGCAGAGAATAATTGCCATTAATAATCAAAAAAGCGGAGGCAATAATGGAGTGAGACATGGGGGAGTTAAATTGTGGAGAGCTGAGTTCTTATCAGATTGTTTTTCCCTTGGTATCTTTGGATGCAGACTGTTGACAGCTTTCTAGGCGTGCTTGGTGCAAACGAATTGAATCAAAACTGATGGAGAAATTCGATAAATACTGGTTGGAAATATGAAACACATAGTAAAATCGACCTGGAAAGTGTAATTTTGATTCGTTTGTCTCGTGTTTGGGATCATCTGAAAGGTGTGAATTGTAGCTTTCTTGGAGATATCTTTCTAAGTTGATCCAATCAAAATTGAGGGGGATATTCTACGTTTACTCCTTGAGAGCACCACATTAGCCCCTATTTGGCATGTGACAAGTCTGTGAGTTGGAATCAAGGCCCAGGTGTGTAATCTGTCATATTACATAATCACAATTCATTAGAGTCGCCCTTGAGGCAACAGGAAGCATGTATCAGAAGTGGAGACTGATTGAAGGTCAAACAAAGCAAGCAAGTTGAATTGCTATTGCCACATTGAGGTATGGCATAAAGAAGTGGAATTTAGGGTGGCCTGTTGAAGTTCCATGGATGAACAATAAATTGGCTCATGGATAGGTAAAGGAATGACACGGATTCATGGATTCTAGACATATGGGATTCAGGCTTGTTCTCAAATGAATGATGGCATGGGAATTGATGTCCAGATTGACATAGAAAATGGTTCATTTGTTTGAAAGATCATCCTCAGATAGGGTTTGCATGTAGTAGGGATTTGTCCCTCCAACATATTAGGCCTCAGCTAAGTTGTGGTCCCTTGCAACAGGTCAAAAAGCATTTAATTCCACTATGCGAAGTGCTGTGACATGACTAATTATGGTGTGACAACATGTTTGTGTTCAGGGACTTGCCAGTTCCACAAGACACCTTGTCATCATTCTCTGCTTGGCCTCTATTATGTGTCTTGATCTGGATTGCAAGGTTGCGACTGAGGTCCTCCCTGCTTGATGTATGAACAGTATGGCTATTGTGCTTGGTTCCGTATTCATGGTGCTAGGCAACTTCAGATTCCAGAGTTGCAACATGCCTTGTATGTCATCCTCAGGAGCAGCAGATTGGGGATATGTCTCATTGACATAATGCAAGGGAAAGGTAAGTACCCCATGGGCCAAGTCTTTTATCACAAGGAAGTAGTCATCTAATGGATGTGTTTTGTTGCAAGTCGCCAATAGGACATTCTTCAATACACATGCCGGTTCTACAGTATGCTGCTGTGGGATGCCAACAATATCAGCTTGCTTGAACATCTCAGACATCAAGACACTGAACATCTTCAAAATACCTGTGCACTGGGAATTAGAGCTGATGTTATCATGGATAGGCTCAAATCTGCCATGTAACATCTTGTACAAGGTATATGACTCTTCTTTGTGCACCCTCGAGTGTAGGGCTCCAATGTGACTAACATCTTTGGGCGTTAACAGTACCTTGAAGGCATCATTTTGGATACTTGATCAACCATTGTTGTAGGTGCATTTGACTTCTTTTATATGCGATCTGTGCGACTCATGGCACTCTTTCTTCACAATGATTCCTGGGTCTTCAAGCACCTTGCCCACAATCATAACAATGGATGGGGGTGACTTGACATATCCAGATAATGACAAACCTGTGGGATTGATGCAGGGTACCTTGTGCAAAGGTAAGTACATTGCTATTAGGCCCTTCTCTGCCAGTCTACTAAGATCTTTAAGCAGGTCCATCGATTTTGCATATTGCTGATCAAAAATAGTCATGTCTTCAAACACTTCGCCATATGTATAGTGTAAACAGGACCCCACCATCTGATTGGGTGGCCTCGATATGCCATTGTTGTGTGGAATATGGGTGAGTAGCCCACAGGGCAAGTCTTTTATCACAGGGAAAGGACTATCTGATGAATATACTTTGTTGTGAGTTGGCAATAGGACGTCCATCAAGACATGCTTCAAACCCATTGTGTATTGTCATTGGGCTTCGACTTTTTTGGATAGGTTCAACATTGCAGACATCAAGACTCTGAAGATCTGTCAAAATTGCCATATGCTGGAAGTTCAAGCCAGTGCTATTGTGGGCATGCTCAAATTCACCATGCCATGTTTTGTATAAGGTACATGTATCTTTGTATATCACTGAGTGCAGGACTACCTTGGCAGCAACCTAGGGCATTTTCTTGGGGATTGAAACCATGGGTTCGGACGACTGAGTGTGAACAGGTGACAACAGATGTGTACAATTGATACTGGGCTCATCAAGCAGAGGTGAGTGTAGCTTCATCATGATTGTCTTTTCAGGTTTTCTAATATGCTTAAGCAGGGGCATCAACTTTGCACATTGCAGATGAGAAGGCCTTGATTCAATAACATTGGGGTGTCCATTGCATGAATAGGAACTTGCCAAATTTGTGCAACCACAGACATGCTTGGATTTGGTATGCAGTACCTTTTTGAACAGCTCCACAGGTATGTGAATTGAGGTATTGCTTGATGAATTCAAAAATTCAGCATTGGAATCTCTTGTACGAGGTAAGTGCAGCTTCATCCAATTCATTTTTCGAGCTTTGACATGATTCATCAACAGGATTGACAGCTTGGCATGTTCTGGGGCACTTGACTTCAATGTTCTCAGTCACTTGGATGTTGTGGAATTGGATAGCCATCTCGGGGGCTAGCATATTTAGCAAAAGGTGAGTGCATCATTGCCTGGTTTATCTCTGTGAGTTGGTTGAGTTGCTTAGACAGATTGATCAGCCTTGCAAGTTGGGGATCAGAAATTGAGGTTCTTCAATATCAGCTTTTTTATCGTGCAAATGGGGACTCAACACCAGCCTGGTCAGTCACTTTCCCCATCATATTAGATATAATCTGCATTGCATTTATCACATCTAACTAGATGTTCACACCAGGTGCCCCCCAGGGGCCCCTAGCCATATTATTCATTATCATTAATTTATTATTATTATTATAATATTATTATATACATCCATGGGCTCACCCATGCACCCAAGAAGAACAGCCAGAGGCTGCTCTTCTTGTACAATTGTAGCCAAAGAAACAACAATACTTACCTTTACATTAGGGGGTTGGCTTGGCTTGGCTCACCAGGTCTTCATTTGCCAGGTTTGAGTTCTCAGGGTCTTCATTTGGTGGGTTTGGGGTTGCCAGGTTTGGCTCAGCAGGTGTGGGGTTGAAGGATTCCTGCAGATTTGAGTCCAAGAGCTAGAAAAACAATACATTAGGTAAACAAGAAAGCATCTAAGAAGCCACAAAATTAATTTAAAAAAACTCACCTTATAGTACCACACACCTGCTGCTGCAGGTGTGTGGTACTTTATTTCCTTGTGTATTACCAGCCAGGTTTCAATACAGGAGGTTGCAGGGGTTCTCGCATTGGCATTTGTTTGTCTGAAAGGTGGAGACCTAATAGAAAAAAAAAGGAGTCAGTCAGTTAAGAAGTAAAGGCAGTGCAAAATGAGCAGCTTTTGCTGCTCTTTTTGGGCTGCTGTATCTATGGGGGGGAACTCACCTTGCATAGGAAGGACCACACACCCATGGGTGTGTGGTTCCTGGGGCCCTCATTTGGTGTGTAGCAGTGTGTCATGTCCTCATTTGGTGCATTGCTGTTTGGGATATCTTAACCTAGAATAACGAATAAAGTGTTAGGTAAAAGTAATACTCATGCAAAAAGAGCAGGGACTGCTCATTTTGTGTGTTTGTAGCTATTGAAAAAAATACATACTTTATATCACCACACACCCACCACAGCAGGTGTGTGGCTCCTGATTCTCCTGCTCTTCTGGTCCATGGCTTCATGCATGCATCGTCATTCGTTTGTTACTGCATTGGCCCATAATCGTGCATGGGGTCTCATTGGCGGTGTACTCGTGGATTCGCCAGTTGGTTTGGGCTCATGTTCAGGATCTAAAAAAATTAATATGTTAGTCAAGCAGTGCAAAAAGAGCAGCTTATGCTGCTCTTTTTGCACTGTTGTATCTACTATGATAAAAAACACTCACCTTGTGACCACACACCCACCACTGTGGGTGTGTGGTCATTGCTTGCCTTTCTAGGTGGTACATGGGCAGTTGTAAGAAAGAAAGAATGTAACTCAACACCAGCAAATGCTGGCACTTCAAAAGCACCCAAGTCCCAGCGCCATGAGCATAATACAAATTAATAGGAAGGATCTAGACATGCAATCAATATTATATAATAAATATTTGTCCAAAAAATGTGAAGAAGATGATGATAATCAGGCAGAGCTCAATAAGCCATGATATGCCTAATTGCAAAGAAGATTAGGCCATTTCTATGGGTCAGAATTGGCCCAAATTTGAATATATTGATGGTATATATGCACCCTACATGGGCGACTAAGTACATTAGACATTTCCATCATTTTCAAGTTTTCATGCCCTCAATTCCCTAAATAGGGAATTGAGGGTGTGAAAACTTGAAAAATGGTGGAAACATCTAATGTATTTAGTCGCCCATGTAGGGTGCATATGTACCATCAATATATTCAAATTTGGGCCAATTCTGACCCATAGAAATGGCCTAATCCTCTTTGCAATTAGGCATATCGTGGCTTATTGAGCTCTGCCTGATTATTGTTGTCTTCTTCACATTTTTTGGACAAATATTTATTATATAATATTGATTGCATGTCTAGATCCTTCCTATTAATTTGTATTATGCTCATGGCACTGGGACTTGGGTGCTTTTGAAGTGCTGGCATTTGCCAGTGTTGAGTTACATTCTTTCTTTCTTACAACTGCCCATGTACCACCTAGAAAGGCAAGCAATGACCACACACCTGCAGTGGCAGGTGTGTGGTCACAAGGTGAGTTTTTTTATCATAGTAGATACAACAGCGCAAAAAGAGCAGCTTTTGCTGCTCTTTTTGCTGCTTTGAATTTCTTTACTGACCACTTTAATTTCTCTATGTCATGGCCAGGTCCCAGGCACCAAACATAATCCCACCAAACAACAAGACTCGGCCTGGCAGGGGCCAAACAGCAACACAGGAACTGAAAACACCCCCAAATGAGGCCACACCAAATGAAATGGTGCCAAACAAAACCACACCCAGTGAAAATGCAACACAACATGAACATGAGAGGTGGCCATGTGCTGACCAAGTGGCCACATGAACCACACACCCACTGTGGCAGGTGTGTGGTTCTATAAGGTAAGTGCACCCCCAATGGCACAAAAAGAGCAGCAAATGCTGCTCTTTTTGCACTGGTTTTAATTTTTAGCTAATGCATTTATTACTCTAGGTGATCACCTGAAGCACAAACACCAAATTGAAGACCCACTGAATGAAGCCCCTGCCTCCCAAAATGACAATGCACCTGCCAAATGAATGCCACAAACACAACCCACCAAAACAGCAAATACCAAATGAAATCTGCCAATGATGACTGACCAAGGAACACCCACCAGACAAAACCCAGGAACGGGAACAGACAACGCAAAGGCATGGAACCCCCAGACAAACCACACACCTGCTGAAGCAGGTGTGTGGTAATTTTATTAAGGTAAGTATCTTCCTTGTATAAATACAATTGTGCCAAAGGAGCAGCATACACTGCTCCTTTGGCATACCTTTTCTTTTTCTTTTTTACTAACATATTATTTATTATCCTAGGTTTCATCTGAACCCACAGCCCCCCAATCAGTACCCATGACCCCACTGGACAAACATGTGAGAACAGCAACCCACCCATGAGAACAGAAACCCACAAACTGGACCACCCGCCTAAATGACAACCAGCCCCCATAAGCAAAACCAAATGTGTGGCCATGGCACAACCAAGTACCACACACCCACCCGAAGTGGGTGTGTGGTACTACAAGGTATTTTAAAAAAAATTTCTATACATACAGGGATGTGAAAGGAGCAGCACAAGCTGCTCCTTTTACATCCCTTTGAATTTTTATTTACTAATGTATGGTATTATTGTAGGACCCAGACCGGAGCTCCCGAAACAACAACCCACCCCAACAGCCACCTGCAACCTGTCCAAATGACCCACCCAACAGTGAACCACCAGGACATGCCCCTGGTGCCCCACACCCACTGAGGGGGGGTGTGTGGTACAGAAGGTATATGTATTTTTTGTTTTGGTTTAGCAAGTGGCATAGAAAGAGCAGCACGAGCAGCACTTTCTGCACCACTTTGCTTCAAAGCTAACTTCTTTTTTTATTGATTCTAGGTTATTGTGCAACAGATACTACCTGCTGCCCCAGTGATAACCCCCCCTTTGAAAACTGGCTGAACCCCCGATGAAGCAATGGGGGGGGGCACCACACACCTGCCCTAGTGGGTGTGGTGCTACTTCATAGTCTTTTTTTTGAATTTTTAAATAAATAAATAAACATGAGACTGCTGCCTTGGGTGTAGTGTATAATATAGTAAAAATAAATAAATAATTAATTATGAATAAAATACATCATCCCTGATAAGCCTGTGTAGCCCACTGGCCAGCAAGTCTGAGATTAGGTGACTGACAGAGGTGCCTAACCCAATACCCCCAACCCGATATATTGAAGTTTTCTGACCAGTCTAAGTTCTGGGGCAGGGGCCCCTGGGGCCCCCCATGTCTCAATCTGAAATGACCTTATCTGGCCCCTGGGGGCCCCCTGGTGAAATCACTACTTAGATATAATAAAAGCAAGGCTCATAATATCTAAGTTGATGGGGAAAAGTGGCTGACTGAACTGTTCAATCATGTACAATCTTGATACCAGTGTACCAATGCAGGTCTCCCATATAGTGCATGTCAAAGGTCCCAAGGAGGTCATCTTTGTGTGTAGGAAGTGAGGGTCTTGGGATGGCAAGCATGATATCATTGACATGGGCTTTGAGTATTGTGAGTCCATTCTTATCACACTGAGTGAAGACAGCATAATCAGATTCTGTCCTTTTCCACCCGACTTTTCCAAATTCGTTTCTCATCTCTAGGTACCATTTGTGTGTGGCTTGTTTAAGTCCATAGAGGCTACGCAGTAACTGCCAAACCATGCCGGGCTTTGGTGGAATGAAGCCATTGGGAGCTTCCATGTAGATGAGTTCTTTAAGTATGGGGTTGAGAAAGGCTGATTTTGCATCAAAATGAACAAGTTCAAGGTCATGTTTGGCTGCAAGTGCAAGGATTACTAGGAAGGACTGTTTCCAGATTGTCAGGGCATATGTCTTGAAGAAGTCTACTCTGGGAACTTCAGTATAGCCCTTTGCTACTACACGAGCTTGATAGCCAGTGATGTCACCACTGGAGTCTCATTTAATTTTGAATACCCACCAACTGCCAACAATTCGTCAGTCTGTGGGTTTCTCTACCCACTCAAAAGTTTTACTCTTGGCCAGGGCATCCATTTCATAGATGCATGCTTCCATCCAATGGTCTGCTTTGGATGATGCCATGGCCTGCTTGTAACTTGAAGGTTCATGCGGTATGGCCAATTTAGCATGTTCATCACCCACTGAAACAGCATCCATAGGATTTGAGCTCTTCAGCATTGAATTGGAACAACTATACAAGGTAAGGGCAAGTTTCGGGTTTTTGTCATCATGCATAGGTTTGATTACCGTGTGTCCTGATCAATGGAGTACTGGTTCTTTGTTAGGTAATGAGTGTGTGGACGGTTGGGATGGTGGAGCAGCAGTTGAGGATTTGAGTGCTGGTGAGTCAGTGACTTTATCAACAGGATTTGTCTTCTGATCATTATCCTCATGCACATTATTCTCCCCCCCTTCAACTGAAGATCCAACTTCGATTTCAACATGTTCTGTTACTCCATTCCCTCATCAAATATCACATCATGAGATTCAAAGAAGCATTTAGATTGGCAGTGGTAAACTCAGTAGGCTTTCTTGGATTCCAAATACCCCAAGTAAATGCATTCCATACTATGTGCACCTAATTTGTCATGATGTTTTGCAGGAATTTGGACATGGGCTTTGCACCCAAATACATGAAGTAGTGATAGTGTCAGTTTCTGGCCAAAATAGGCCTCATGAGGGGTGATACTACCAGGAAAAGCTCATGATGGTGTTATATTATGAATATGTACTGCATGTTGGACTGCATGGCCCCAAAAGGCCTTCAGGAGTCCAGCATCTTGGAGTAGGGACTGAGTGTGTCCCATGATATATCCATTTGTGCATTCAGCAACACCATTCTCGGGAGGGGTATTGGGATTTGTGAGTTCATGCTTTTGTCCCTTCTCTTTGAGATAAGCTTGAAACTCTTTTGAACTATACTCCCCCCCACCATCAATGCATAGGGCTATAACATGTTGTCTGGTTTCATTTTCAGCATGCACAACAAACAATTTATATTCCACAAATGTGTCACTCTTGTGCTTAATAAGTGAAACACTAATTCAGTGAGACTTGTCATTGATGAATAGCACATAATATTGTTCATTCAATGGTGTGAGTATTGGGGCTGGTCCCCAGATGTCCGAAAATACACAGCCGAGTACTGTGTCAGCATGCATGGATGTTTCCTGTGGAATAGGGGTCCAAGCATGTTTACCCTCAACACAAGGGCTACAGATGGCTGAAGGTTCCTTTGAATCAGAGGGAATCTCCATTCCTTTGACTAAGTCCTTATTGACCATGAGGTGGATAGAGTCATAATGGATGTGTCCAAGTTGATGATGCCAGATTTCAATGGATGTGCATGACAATAGAGATCCTATAGCAAGTCTGTACTGACTTGCGGTGTTGACAGTATTGATACACACTCTTTCCTCAGCATGGACTGAGACTTGCAGTGTATATAGGTTTCCGTCAATAGGGGCAAGCCCTACAACCTCATTCTTTGAGTTTCAGATGATGCACTCATTCGCAGTGAATTGGGTCAAGCACCCAGAGTGGCCAAGTTGCTGCACAAAGAGTAAATTCCCATTTAGGTCAGGGATGTGTAAGACAGATTGGAACACTCTGGGAATGGTTCTCCCATTACCAACAGCCATCTCCACCATAATACAACCTTTGCCCACTGCTTCTATATAGCAGTGGTCACCTAGCCAGACGCAGCATGGTGGATGGATTTTCTGGTAGGTTGTAAACCAGTCACAGTGAGAAGACATGTGCATTGATGCACCAGAATCCACAATCCACCCTTGATGATACTTAGGCTTTATGAGTCAATTAGCAACATGTAGTTCAACATGTTCATTGTTGCTTTCACTTTCGTTGTCATCATCATCCACACTCGCCATAAACAGTGTGATTGGTTTCAAGTTGGTTGTATTTGATTGGTTGGATGTCTTGGCTACTTTGGCTTTGTTGTTGCATTTATTGTCTCATTTCGGAGGACCCTGTCCCTCCATTCCACCACCTTTTGAGTAACATCTCTCAATGGTATGTCCAAGCCATTTGCAGTTTGTGCACTTCTTGTAATATAGTGATCAAATGCTATTGCACACGCTCCTGCGAAGCACCCTTAACCTCCTTCCTAATCTAGTCGCTGATGTAATTAGTGTAGTCATGAGGATTGTAGCCGTGGGCCTAGCCATAAATAGAATCATCTTTTTCCTGGACTTCTACATGACATGTGAAACCATGACTCTCTCTCTATCAGTCTAGCCCCGGGTCTCAGCCATGCAGCCATGATACTAATGTATGAACAGGTACAACCATGGCTGCTCCATG
The DNA here is from genome assembly GCA_014904985.1 of Hydnum rufescens UP504. Taxonomy (NCBI): domain Eukaryota; kingdom Fungi; phylum Basidiomycota; class Agaricomycetes; order Cantharellales; family Hydnaceae; genus Hydnum; species Hydnum rufescens. The sequence continues at coordinate 212,994 of MU128988.1, read as the reverse complement.
AGCCTGCTGTATATGAAGGATCTGGGGTACGAGTCGCATATGAGCATGACTCACACAGTAAGTCCATCCCCCTAGCCTCTAATTGCTAACACTCCCTTCCTACCTTCTAGACAGCTGTTGCACCCCTTGGCCAATGGCTGCCACTCCATCCTCCCATTCCCTTGTCCCTTCCCTCGCTTCTCCCATGCTCGAGGTGAAGCCAGTGCCTAGCCTCACACGTGGTCTCCCCATTCGAAGTGAGTGCTTAGAATGGTGGGATTTCCTTTCCCTTTCAGTTCACAGGCAAGTCGACTCCATCTTGTCCAACGACAACTCTCACATATATTCAAAGTTGGATAGCACAATATTACATTGGTTCCCTCTAGCTGATGAGACAGTCAAACCCCTTATGCCACCTCAATCCACTACCTCTTTACCTGCTGCATATTCCTACAGCCCCCAGCCCTCCTCCAAGATGAGCAGACATGGGAAATCACCCAGACCCAACCTGCACAATGAAATACCCCACAGTATCCCATCCTCATATCATGAGGATGTACTCTATCACACAGCTATGTGTGAATGCTTAGCGATTCCCCCCTGTCTTTGTTCCATAGGATGCTACTGTGAGATCACTTGAAGACTCAATGAGCCAGTAGGTGAGTACATGGACCCCTTCTCTGAAGCACCTGTAATGACATACCAATTTCTCATGGTATGGACCAAATTTGCCCCAGCACAGTACAGTACATCATACTTTCTATTTGAGGAGGATAGACAGGAGTGGTTCATAGGTAAAGAGCTGCTCATCACAATACAGACAGCATTAGAGAGGTTGCAGAACATCATCTCAGACGTTATAGCTATAGTAGGGGAGGAGGAACACCGATTTGTAATAGATTGTGAAGGCAAATTAATGGAGCAGCTATGGACTTTGTGGGAGCTCAAGGAGCTGATGATGGCCAATAAGCTGCTAAAGCTGAGGGTCAAGCTGGCCTTTGTTCAACTATATAAGCTGAAGATGCTGCACATGGGAGAAGGCCTGTCCACTCCTATGGGCTCTGAGGATTCCCTTCCCCCTACGCCAGAACTCAGAGAGCATCTACATAAAGCCTGGCATGACAAGCACCTTCCCACCAGAAGGGTTGCCTGTTGAGCTCTCGCAGCAGGATGGGAGGCTATTGAGGCTGATATCGACAGAACTAAACCTATCACCCACTCAACGAGGCATCCCTTTTCAGGGAACCAAGCTATGAAGTATGCTGATTACAACATCCAGCTTGAGGAAGTGCTGGATGTGCAGCCCCTCCCCCGTGTAGATGCAGAGCCCTACAGCTTAGGGATATTCATGCCAGCCACAAATCTCAAGGGGTCCAAAGCAAGTGCAAGCTGTGAATCCACTTGCAGCCCTAGAGCAGGTCTTGGATCAGTCTTCAACCTACCAGCATGGCCCATGCCTCCTTTGGACCTTACATGATCTGGGAGCTCGCTCACCTACTGAGCTGCATCCATAGATCTGGAAGCATCACCCACTAAGTGGCAGGAGATCCCCCTCTATGACTCCATGCCCCATGAATCCACCACCCCAACACCGAACCTGCGCAATTGCTTTGCCATGTTCTCACAGAGGGTCTCAACTCTGGGAGGGGATTTGCGGGATGTGCTGTGGACCCCCTTGAAATGGAACCTGATAGCCAGGAGAGACCCTAGTGGGGAAATTCATGGGCTATGATCTACTGACCTCCCTCTCATGTGCTCACCCCTCACAAACTACCTCATAGGGTGAGTGAACATGGCTGAAGGAGGAATAGAATATCAGGGGCCTACTTGGGATGCATTCATGGACACACCAGCTTTTCCAGCCCCTGGCGTATCTAGGGTGCATGACTACTACACAAGCATGGTCAAGGCCATCCTGTTCTCCCTCTCTGGTGTGCTAGCTACTTGCGTGCCCATGACTCTTGCCTCCCCAGGCCCATCTAGCAACCCTACCCCTTCACAAGGCCTGAATGTCACACTGACCTGGCTTGCTGAACAAGGGAGCTCACAGTCCACTGGGAGCTCCAAGGGTAAGGGCCCTCCCCCACCACCTTCATGCCCCAACAGTCTGGAGGGGGGTGGCAATGGACCTCCTGGAGGAGGAGGCAATGGGGGAGAACCAGGAGGCAGAGGAGGAGGCAACCCCCCACAAGGAGGCTCAGGCACAAGAGACCCTCCTAGTGGAGGGTTTCCGGGACCCAATGGTCCCTCTGGTCCTCCAGGTCCCCCTGGCCCACCAGGACCACCTGTACCACCAGGATTTCAAGGAGCCATAGGCAGAGCCCCCTCCCAGGGAATCACATGGGACAACTGCATCAAGTGGTTGGCAGTGCCTGAGTGGGATGGTGACCCTGACACAGTGATCGATTGGCTCTATGAGTGTAATGACCTCACAGGCCTAAGCCCCAAGCTGGAGAGCCAAATGCCCAAAGTTGCCACAACCCAGTTCAAAGGCACTGTCACCATGGCTTGGTGAGCCCATTTGTACCCAGTAAGGCACACTATCCTCCAATCCTGGGACAACATATGTGAATGGGTCCTGCACCATTATCTGGGACAAGCATGGTATATGGCCCAGCATATTAAATACAACAAGGAGGTCTTCCATAGTGTAGATCACCCGGATGAGTCACCCACTGAATATATACAGCAGCATATCCTCCTCTCCCGCATCTTCCTCAGATTCATGCCCAATAGCCCTGAGGAGACTGCTTCAGTAATGAACAATGCCCCCACAGAATGGGATGTCGTTCTTTGATGGAGTGACAGACCCCCAATTGAGTCAGTCCTCATGTATGCCAAACAGTTCGAGCCAACATTAGTAATGCAGTGGAAATCCTTGCAGCACTATCATTGTCGCCTTGAATCAAAAAACCCTAAAAGGGCCAACTTTGCCTCCCAGGACAATGAAGAAGAGAGAAGAGACAAAGAATCTGTACACTTCCCCTTTGAAGATGACTCCGAAGGAGCATTCCAATACTCGAGCGATGAAAAGGAAGGAGGCCAGGCCTCATCAAATGCCTTTAATGTGAATAAACACTCAAGCCACCCATCCTATTGTTTGCGGACATGCTTTCAGCCCAAAAGCAAAGCCACAGACAGTGTCAAGAAAACATATCTGTACCCTCATGATGACACCATAGCTAGTCATCACAAACCTGGCCAGAAGTGTTTCACATGTGGAAGTGAGAAACATTGGGTCAGGGACTGTAAATACTTTGGAGCATATTCTAATCGATTGGAAAGGAAAACATTGAAGAAAGAGAATAGATGATACAAGATTCCCAACTATAAAGCTGCATACTCAGCAACGATCGACACTATGCCGAATTTTCAGAGCCGGGACAGGCAAAATTAGCTTCCCTGCCTAGCTTCTGTGTACCTCAGCAGAAGCCCTTGTACATAGAGGCACATAACGAACTTTTGCATAATGTAAATGTAATGACAAATAACATGCAGCCTCCTCCCCCTGTAAAAACTCCCTGGGAGCGACCTAGGAAACTGCCTGATGAGTTAGCTGAAGACAAACAGCAGGAAGAAGTGTGAAAACTCACTGCTGTGGCCATGAAGTTGTTGCCCATAGTAGAGGCTTCATACCACCCTGAGACAATGCAGGATACCCCTCCAGTGAGGGTTATTTGCTGTCATAAATCCAGAACCACACCTGCTGGAAAGTCAGCACTGGGGATTACAGCACTAAGTGTACACAATGGCCATTTAGGGACACTCTTGAGTTCCCCCATACAGTTACACCTGGACTCAGGGGCAGACATCACCTTAATCTCAGAAGACTGCTACAATGCCCTAGAGCGTTGGCCAAAACTGCAAATGGGTATGAAGCTTTGCCTCTTCGAACTCACCAATCAGGTGAAGATCTTAGGATTTATAAACCTTCAAATCTTCATGCCCATGGCAGATGATAGAGTGCTGGAATTCATTGAAGAAGCTTATGTGATCCCAGGAATGAACATCCCAGTGCTGTTAGGGGAGGACTTCCAGGTCAACTACAAAATATCTGTACTGAGATTGGCACAAGGAATGCACCTGTCGATCAACCAGCCAGGGGAAAGGTTTGATGTTCCAGCCCACTTGACTTCCCCCTCAACTGAGGATTTCCAAGTTCGACCCTGTCACCCCCCAGAGATAAGAAATCATGCCACGTACTTGGCCGCTTCCAGAAACCCCAGCTACACACAGAAAAGCAGGACTCCCATGACATGCTTACTGTGAGCAGCAGCAGATGTGAAGATTCGTGTGGGGTGGGTCACCAGGGTTCCTGTAGAATGCCCAACTACAGGTCAGGATGAGTGGTTCATGGAGTGAGTCACACTCCCCACAAACAATGGTTGCTTCCTAGCAGCTCCATTGACACTGATTAAATCTGAGAAGCCCACAGTAGCCATAGCCAACATGTCCCCTTCCACAGAATGGATCAGGAAGGGTGATGTACTAGGCATTCTGCATGACCTGGAATGCTACCTAGACAGTGGCAGGAATGATGAGGAGTCTGAATGGTTGAAAGCCTATGCCCATGTGGTACAGAAAATCACCCACAGATCACTAGGGGACTGAGATCTGTTGGATCAGATGCTAGCAAAGTTGTGAGCAGTAGAGATCCCTCCAGAGCCAGATGGCCCTGACAAGCTTTGGGGTCCGAAAACATCAGAACCTGGGGACCCAATGACTTATGATTCCAAGAAACTGGACAAGCTGATGGACATCGCACCAGATGCCCCTCCAGAAATAAAAAGGAAGACCCTGGAATTGATCAAAAAGCACATTAGAGCATTCAGATTTGATGACTGACTCAGAATGTTGGAAATGATCGCCAAGATTCGTATGAAAGAGGAAGCTCACCCAGTCTTGATGCCTATGTACAGAGCTTCACCAGTGAAGAGACAAGTGATTGACAAGCAAATGGATAAATGGATCCAGCAAGAAGTCATAGAACCTTCAAAAAGCCCCTGGGCCACCCCCGTGGTCATAGTGTACTGAAACAGGAAGCCCAGATTTTGCATCAATTACAGGAAACTCAATGCTATGACCATACCAGATGAGTTCCCAATTCCACAGCAAACAGAAATCCTGCAAGCCTTATCTGGATTGCAAGTCTTATCCACCCTCGACACACTGGCTGGGTTCCACCAGATGGAAATGGAGGACAAGGATAAAGAAAAGACAGCCTTCCATTCTCATAGAGGGCTTTGGCAGTTCAAATGGATGCCCTTCAGTCTAAGAAACAGCCCCTTGACCTTTCAAAGGATGATGCAATCCATCCTTGCCCCCTTTCTGTGGATTTTCTCATTGGTGTACATAGACAATATCGTAGTATACTCGAAATCCTATGAGGAGCACCTAGGGCATCTCGATAAGGTTCTACAAGCATGTGTCAAAGCAGGATTGATGCTAGCACCGAAGAAGTGCCACTTCATGTACACATCAATTCTCCTCCTGGGCCAAAAAGTCTCCAGGCTGGGACTTTCTACACACAAGGAGAAGATCAGAGCCATCATAGACATAGCCCGTCCTCATAATTGAGTGACACTTCAAATGTTCTTGGGAATGGCAGTGTACTTCTCACACTTCATACTACACTACTCAGAGAGAGCAGCACCCCTATTCAAGCTTCTGCACAAGGATGTAAAATGGAACTGGGGGGCAGACCAGGAACAGGCTTTCAAAGATGTCAAGGAAGGCCTGGTTTCTGCCCCAGTGCTCGGTCATCCCATGCCCTCAAGACTGTATCACATTTACTCTGATGCTTCAGATGTAGCATTGGGAGCTAGCCTCCAGCAGGTACAACCCATAATGGTAAAAGATCTAAAGGGTACGAAGCTACACGACAGGATTTTGGACGTGCATGCCAAAGACAAACCCATACCAAAGCTGGTGCATCAAGCTTCAAAGAATACAGATGATGTGCCCAACTCTGATTCCTGGGCCCCAGATGTGGAAGATACTACAGTGCATGTTGAACGAGTGATTGCCTACTGGAGCAGGTCCTTGAAATCTGCAGAACAAAACCACTTGGCAACAGAAAGGGAAGCCCTAGGAGTGAAGGAAGCACTAGTGCACTTCCAGCCCTTCATCAAAGGTGAGAAAAACATTGTGATCATGGATCATGCAGCACTACAGTGGGCAAGGACATATGAAAATGCCAACAGGCATCTCACGGCATGGGGGGCAGTGTTCACAGTGTATCCAGGTTTGGATATAGTACATCAAGCAGGGATAGTGCACTTGAATGTAGACCCCCTCTCAAGGCTGCGACAGATACCACTGCATCAATCACCTGTAGAAGATAAATCCCCACTCTTGCCCAGCCAGCTCCCCGCCCAACCAATATTTGCCTGGGAAGATGCAGTCAAGAGAAAGCCTGCAGAGTGAGCCGCATTCCTATTGACATGAGTGCAGATGAAGAAGCAGATGGCAGGGACCACCCCAACAGCAGCTGGAAGAACAACAGAAGCCGTACCACAGAGAAACAGGACAGAAAACCCACCCAGCCAGGAATGAATGCCACAGATGCTCAACATCTCAGCAAGTCCCTCCTGAATAGAAGCCTTTGTCAAAGGATACCAAAGTGACCCCAGCTTCAAACAGCCTTGGAAAGAGGCTGTCGCTGATGAATTGGAGCTCTCAGCAGCTCAACAATTCTATAAATCGGATGAAGGCCTCCTGATATTTCATGATGCAGACTGGGTCACCAGACTCTGTGTGCTGAAACCAGAAGTATGTAGAATCCTCCTGGAATCCCATGAGTCACCATGGGAGTCTGCACATGCAGGATCCTTAAGGCTGTTCCACAAGCTGGTGGCTAGGTTCTACTGGCTGAAGATGTGGGCAGATGTTGTGGAGTTCACAAAAACCTGTGATGTTTGCCAGAAGACCAAATCCGATAAGCATGGTCCAATAGGGAAGTTATGTCCACATGCAATCCCCCTCCTTCCATTTGAAGTAGTGACCCTAGACCTGATCACAGGTCTCCCAAAGTCAGAGGGACATGACACAGTCCTGGTAATCATGGATAAACTCACCAAGTTTGTTCAGTATGTCCCAACCACATCGCACCTGAAGCAAGATGGATTTGCCAAGTTGTTCATGCAAACCATTGTTTTAAAATATGGCATTCCTCACCAGATGATTGCAAATCAGGATGCTAGGTGGGCCAAATCCTTCCGGGCTTCAGTAGCCAAGCACTTGGATTTATATTTGATGCTGTCCACCTTGCATCACCCCCAAACCAATGGGCAGATGGAGAAAGTGAATGACTTGCTAGAAGTAGCCCTACATGCCTACATGGCTGGGAATCGCAGTTCTTGGGCCCAGTGGCTTGGAACGCTAGCAATGGCCCACAATGCCATGCCTCACTCATCTACAGGATACTCTCCCTTCTTCCTATTGCACAGATACTCTCCTCTAATGCAAGCTGTAGTGATAGACCCAGTATCCAGAGGAATTGAGGGGTTCAAGCTCAATAGTGCATCTGCATTGACCTTCATGGATGAGCTGGAAGTGCATCACTCTCAAGCATGAGATGCTCTAGTAAAGGCCCAAGCCAGGCAGGCCAGAGCCTATGATAAGAAGAGGCGTGATGATGAATTTGAGGAAGGAGATGAGGTTCTAGTGAACCCATGTACAAGGAACAGGAAGGAAATTAGTCCAAAGGCATATTGGACCTTTCACTATATCAGAGAAGATAAATCCCATAGTCTATTGCTTGCATCTCCCACCTGAGTATAAAATGCATCCTGTAATGAATATTCAGCACCTAACCAAGTACTACTGGGAGGTACAAGAAGAGGGAAGGGATAAGCTCCCTGAGCTAAGAGAGCTATCCATCGAAGAGGAGTATGAAGTAGAGAAGCTGGTAGGCCACTGATATAACCCACAGACAAGGAGGAGGGAATATCTAGTATGTTGGAAGGGATACGGACTGGAGCATGACATGTTTGAGCCAGAACCCACATTATGGAATGCCTTCATGCAGCTCAGGGAATACCAAAAGACCCTGGAGTGACATGCTTGTAACCCATGGGGTCTGCAAGGCTACTGTGGAGATTCCCAGCCGCTTCTACACCTATCCTCCCAGTATCAAGTTCCCCTTGTTTTTATGACCTCCCTCAACTCAGACCCGGTTCCGATGCAGCATCCTGGCCCTCAAAGACACAAGGGAGTGTGCCACAGCCAGCGCTACGTGATGCCTGGCAATGACACTGATCCTCTTGACCTGTACTATGCTGAATATGGTGATGAGGAGGACAATCCAGAATGACACCCTGCAGAATACTTCTCCCTGGAGAGATCGGCATACTTCTATGTATATATGCTAACCATGTTGAATCTAGCCAGTGCTTTCCTGCGAGTTCAAGGATTTCCTCCATTCTACAAGGACCCTTATGGCTACCATTGGGAGGATCTGGATGAATGGGGATGGCTCAGGAAGTTTGAGTGGACTTACCACACACAGCTACTCCCTATGAATTGCCCATTCCCTTTACACTGAGCCTTCATCCCATTTGATGTGAAGCAATTCGATTTTGACCCCTGCCAGCATCTCCTACAGGCCAGAGGTCCCAATCCCAGCCTCAGATCCCTCTTGAATACCTACCTGCAAGCTGTCCATGAGGCAGGGCAGTCAATGTTGCAATATATCAGAGGGATTGAGCATCTGACCAAGAGCTACAACCTTATGCTCCCCTCCAATTATGATCCATATTGGCACTTCAGACAGTCCTGGATGTTCCTCCTCCAGCAGGGAACCACTCCAGCCCCTGCTTGGAAAGCTGTCCATGTTGCACAGGAGCTTAGGAGGCGGGTCCTCAACATGACAGGATATGTCTCCATGGCTTTCTGTGTCCTCCTCCATCTCTTATGCTTCAAAGAGAGGCTGCACCCTCCCCAATTTAGGATGATGGTCCAACTCACTGGTCTCATTGTTCTCAAGAGAGACAAGCACTCTTGACTAATCAGAGAGGGGCTAGCACAACTGGGAGTCTCTGTATGGTCCACCAGAGTAGATGATGAGACTCCACCACTCAAGTTATACCCTCGAGGCACCACTCAGAATTCACCTCTATGGGAAGAAGTGAAGCAAACGATTAAGGACTGGCACCCCCATTGGAATTTGAGGGACGTGATCTCCCTATGAGCCATACAAGAGCTATTTGAGCAGAAGCTCAAGACTCAACAACACCAGCATCTTGTTGGCCCCCCAGAGACCATTTGGATAATGAAAGAGGATCACCCTCATGAAACTAGGCAGATGGGACCATACTATGTCCATCATCCCGCTTACTTTCATAAACCCAAAGGTCCTCCAGGCGAGATTTACCTCGAAGGTCTCACACAATGGCTTACCCAAGTAAACGACAGGAATTACATGATGATACTGGCAGAGATACAAGCCTGTCTGGGAGAAGCCACCCTTCCGCTCATGAAGCTAGAGCCTCAGGAACAATCCCCTCCTCTCCCAGCATTCCTCCATCAGAATTACCCCCAGTGTCACGAATGGATGAGGAATCGGGGAATCGAATGGCACGAGCCTGAGTCCTTCCCACAGCTAGCAGTACAGGAAGAACTGTCTGTGCACTTAGTGGACCCATTACTATGCACCTATGGGCCCCGCCTGCACTACTAGACTGGCTGAGCAATCCTGACCCCCTTTATCCCTCAGTCCCATGTTCTGCTAGAAGGTTGAGATCTGAATCGCCTGAGGAAAGACAGGTCCAAGCACACCAGAATGCTCCTACATTCCCAGAGGAGGAGCTGGCCCCTTATGAGGATTACAACCCCATGTCAGCAGACTTCATGCTGCCTGAAGACCCTGAAGTCCCACTAGCAGACCCGGCAGCCATGGGACCACCGATCATCCCTACCTCACAAGACCTGAACAAGGTATGGGATTCCCCAGGAGCACAGTTGGCCAGGTTCCCAGTGGAACTGGCCCCCTTTGTTTACCTTAGCTCCTGGGAGAAACTCAAGGATGAACTGGTTGATTGCTATGCCTCAGGCATGGTGGAATGGTTATACATGGAACCACATCTCATCCTCATATTCATAGACCAGGACTGAGCCCATTGTGCTTTGGAAAGTCAGTGGCAGGCTGCAAGATTCTATCCTTCCAAGCCATCAGCCCGAGCACTCCCTTACATCGAAAACCAGTGCAGCCCCTGGAGCTCAGGTTCCATAGTGCAGTGCAAGGAAGCAGTGGAGCTGAGGTACCTAGGCTGCCTTGAAAAGTACCCCATCCCCGAGCCAATTCGAGTCTGAGGAAGCATGACTCATCCTCCTGAGATGGTCTTCAAGTCAGCACACCTTGTTGAACTCTTCTACCCTCAAGGCCTTCCTAGAACCTATGGGATGAGCCAATCTCTCATGTTGCACTATCTTGTCCAGCCAGTGGCATTTATGGGTCTCCTAGAACATAGAATCAACCTTCTCCGAGAGATGAACATTCCCCTAGCCTCTCAGTTACTGGAAGCCATGAAGAGTCTACTAGCTATCCTAGAGAGACATTTGTCCTATGAGGAACCGGTACAATTCAACCTCCCCATTCCATTTGTTGGCCATCATCACGACACCTTAGTCTGGCTAGCCTATGAGACCCCTGAGGTTGATCCCACCTCCATGGGGGCCTGAGGTACTTACACAGGTGAGCAATTCCATTGGAACAACACATATGAGTGCTTCGAGGTCACTCTCAATGACCTCAATCTTGACTCAGATGATTCCGAAACTCACAACTACAAATCCTAGCATCTATGCTGGGGGGCACTGTAATATAGTGATCAAATGCTATTGTGCATGCTCCCATGAAGCGCCCTTAACCTCCTTCCTAATCTAGTCGCTGATGTAATTAGCATAGTTGCGAGGATTGTAGCTGTGGGCCTAGCCATAAATAGAATCATCTTTTGCCCAGACTTCTACATGACATGTGAAACTGTGACTCTCTCTATATCAGTCTAGCCCCACATCTCAGCGATGCAGCCACAATACTAACATATGAACAGGTACAACCACGGCCGCTCCACAAGCCTGCTGTATATGAAGGATCTGGGGTATGAGCATGACTCACACAGTAAGTCCATCCCCCTAGCCTCTAATTGCTAACACTCCCTTCCTACCTTCTAGACAGCTGTTGTGCCCCTTGGCCAATGGCTGCCACTCCATCCTCCCATTCCCTTGTCCCCTTCACTCACTTCTCTTGTGCTTGAGGTGAAGCCAGTGCCTAGCCTCACACACAGTCTCCCTGTTTGAAGTGAGTGCTTAGAACAGCAGGATTTCCTTTCCCTTTCAGTTCACAGGAAAATCGACTCTGTCTCATCCAACAACAACTCTCATGTATATTCAAAGTCGGATAGCGTGATATTACACTTCTTGTACTTTTTACTGTCCTTTGCACTATAGGGACACTACTTTTGACCTCTTAGGTTGGCTTTTGCTATGCCAAAAGGGACCTTAGAGGTCCCCAACTGCTAAGTCAATAATAGGAGCTAGTTTGACATAGATCACAGCAGCACTTTTGTGATGTGATGGAGCTCCAAATGAAATATCATTCAGCCTCAGCCTTCCCAACTTCCATGTTTGTAGCAGCATGAAGGAGGAATGATCAGCTCCACAGTCAAGAGTGGAGCTACTCAAAAAATGTAAATAGTTTTTAAAAGCTACTTTGTTCCATGCAGCTCCTTTCATTCTTTATAGCACCCAGCATGTTAGCTTCTGCCACCCCATGTGCACCTACTTTGAATATTTAGAAGGCTACTATGCCTCCTGTGACTTCCTGCATTGGCTGCAGTAGCTAATATGTGCAAATACAGCTTCATCTCCTTGTGCCTGCAGCTGCTGCAGAAGTGGTCACAAACATATAACCACTGGTAGAGCTACTTTTATGGTCTGTAAAGGCTCCTTGGGCCCATGTAGCTTTTCAGAGCCTATTAGAAGCCAGCACATTCAATCCTGCTGCTCCATATCCTTATGCAGTAGCTAACTATTGAGCCAACGAAGCATCTAATCATTTATGGAGCTACTTGTGATGTCCTCAGAGGCTGCTTGAATCTGTGTAGCTCCTTCACATCCTTGGAAGAGCTCATATAGTGTCATCTGCTGCTCCATATCCTTGTGCAGCAGCTACTATTGAAGCCAAATAAGCATCTAATCACTTATGGAGCTATGTGTGATGTCTTCAGAGGCTCATTTGGATCTGTGTAGCTCCTTGTAATTCCTGGAGAAGCTGATATAGTGTCGTCTGCTGCTCCATATCTCTGTGCAGCAGCTACTATTGAAGCTAAATAAGCATCTAATCACTTATGGGGCTACTTGTGATGTCTTGAGAGGCTGCTTGAATCTGTGTAGCTCCTTCACATCCTTGGAGGAGCTAATATAGTGTCATCTTCTGCTCCATATCCTCATGCAGCAGCTATTATTTATGCAATGATCAGCATCTAATCCATTATGGAGCTACTTTCAACATCTTCAAAGGCTACTTGAATCTTTGTAGCTCCTTATAATCCTTGGAGGAGCTGACACATTTCATCTGCAGCTCCATATTCCCATAGAAGCTTACCAGGGGCTAGTGTACTCATCAATGCTGCTTCATATCTCCATGCAGTAGCCACTATCTTCATAAGAATCAGCTTTTAATAATCTATGGAGCTACTGTCAGGGTCTTTAAAGGCTATGTGGATCTCTGCAGCTCCTTGCAATATTTGGAGGAGCTGATACATCTCCATCTGCTGCTCCATATCCTTTTGCAGTAGCTACTATCCATGAAATAATCATCACCCAACTACCCACAGAGCCCCTTGCTGTGTTTCAACAGGCTCTCAAATTGATGTAGCTCTTATGATCAATGGAGGAGGTCCTATGTCCCCATGTGTTTCTCCATATTCCCTTGCAGCAGCTCCCTGGTCCCATGTAGGTCCTTGTAATCCTTGGAGCAGCTGGGATATTCTTGCCTGTTGCTCCATATTCCCATGTAACAGCTACTATTTGCACTATGATGAGTACTTTGAATCTTTGTAGAGAGGCCCAATTTTAATCTGTGGAGCTCCTTGTAATGCATGGTGCAGCTCCTGCATCCTTCCATGTTTCTTTGTATCCCTCATGTAGCACCATCCCATCATTCATGGAACTACTTCCACATACTCCTTGCACCTCGGTCAGCCACAAAATCAGCCCTAGTTAGGCCCAAAAACATGGCACTATTTGGGCCTAAGCAGGCTTTGGATCATTGGGGCCCCAAGGGGTGTTTTCAGTGACCTTTGTATTTCAGCACCTTGATGGATATAAAGCCATATATAGGCTTAACACCACTCTTTCAAACCATTCTTTGGTCCATTGCCCTTTGAATCTAAGTAGGCCTACTTCTCAAGGGGCCCCAATGGAGACTTTGGCCTAAGCATATATATAGGGATTGCTATCATTATATACAAACCAGATTATAAGAGGATCTATTTATTAAGTTTATCATGCAGTCAATCAAGACCAGGTCATCCCAAGGTAGCAGTTGTAGTGGCTAACTGACTGAACCCTGGTATGAAGATTGAGCGCGTATAGTCTGAATGACATCATCCCAGTCAAATAGTTGAGTTTCACCCAGAGCAAGCATCGAGGGTGGAGGAAAAGTTGATGATGATGATGGAACAGTTGATAACGACAGAAAAGTGGATGATGGCAGAAAAGTAGATGACAGGGGAAAAGTGGACAATGGTGGAAAAGTGGACAATGGTGGAAAAGTAGATGGTGGAAAAGTAGACGAATGGTGGAAAAGTAGATGATGGGAGGAGTGTAGATGACAGAGGCAGAGCGACAAGGGTGGAGGAGTGGTTGAAGGTGGAAGACTGGTTGAAGGCGGAAGAGTGGACGAAGGTGGAAGAAGAGATGATGGAAAATATGATGGTGTTGAGCCAGGTTTTGAGCTGAAAGGATTAACTCCTGTGTCTGTCAGAGGAGTTGGCAAGGCTGTAGGAATTGGCATTGTCTCAGGCAAAGACGAGTTTGATAGAGATGGTTCAGGTTCATGGACTGAAATTGCAGTGTCACCTGGCACATCAGAGGCATCATCAATATAAGGGAGGGACTTCGGGGTTAGTCTCCCTTTCCCTTTCCTCTTTGCTGGCTTCGGCCCGCCGGAAACAGAAGGCGGAACCACTCGCAGAACCTTTGACCCAGACCCTTCGTCGGCACACTCATCGGTAACCTCGGCCTCCACTATCTTACGCTTCTTCCCCTTTCGGAGGCCTTCTGCCTGCCGCACAGTGAGCAATGGCACATTGTTCATCCCGGTGACTAGGATATCATCATCACCCAGGTCTACCAAAAAACCATTCAGTAATCAAATCCAAGAATACTATAATGGTAGGACATACCATAGTCACCAATTCGTTCAAAACAGAGAGTTGTGAACACATCCATAGAGCGTATCGCATCATAAAGCAGTCGCCAATGATGTGTCTTGAGGTCATCCGAACCAAATGTGCCAAGCAAAGGCATACCCTCAATGTCTGGCCAACAGACGCAGCAGATTCGCGATGACCTCATTTTCTGAACAATCGATGACCAGGGCATAGTCTTGTAGTCCAATTGCAGTGATCCTGAGACACGAGGTAGGTTCATGAGAAATCTCAACAGTGGATCTTTCAAAGGATACATACGAAGCATCCTTAGTAAATCTGCTGAGATGGCCTTCCATAAGGTGTACTGATCCTTCGTCTCCTTAGCATGAGTAGCCTCATCCTGATCCTTGCAGAATTTAACAAGGTCTTCAGCCGCCCCCTTTCGCTCTAGAATATATGTATACAGCGAGGCAAGGGGTTTCTTCATTTCAGGAGTGTCACGAGAATTCCATTCATGGTCCACCCATGCCCTTAGTTCCTCGCTGTTGAAGTTAATCGAGTTCTGGCCATGTGCTGCTGTTGAGGAGGCGAGGTCCGACACCATCAGGTACACAAGATGAACCCCAATCTGACGAAGCGCCTGTCCCTAGACATCAGCATGTTAGCCCATGTAGCGCAGAATGAATAAATATGTAGAATAGTACATACCTCACTATCGATTTTTGATCGGGATAAGGCCATCTGATGGGCCACATCACCTCCAGACATGGCAATACGAGCTGTATCGGATGCTTTCTCTGTACTGAGATTGTCTATAAGGATATTGCGATGCTCATGCCAGGCCTCAGAACTGGGCCCCCCAAGCTCATCACGCAGCTTGACATATGTCAGCTGAAGGTGTTGACGTACGATTGCACCTCCTTTTCCTATATAAGGCATCAGAAAATGAGTAGAGCGACGAATATTAAACCTACACACCGAGACCAGAGGGGGTCTTCTTCAACTTCTTTTGTTGGTGTTGAAACGAATTCCAAGCATTTGGTCGTCGATGCTTCTTCAGAGCTCCCGCCACTTTAGCCACTCGATATAGCGTTGAAATATGACAGCCCCACGACTTGGCCAAGCTAGCCATCGCACCCCGGAACAGTTCAGCGTGCTTTTCAACCTCGTCCAACTGAGCTTGCGAGAATCTACCTCCATGTCCACGAGGCCCAGGAGAGGCCTTCTTGGCAACTGAGCACACAGGGCTGGGCTCTTTGCCCGTAGATCGCACATGAACATCTTCAGCACTATTGGCATCACTGAAGTGTTCTCCGTCGCTTAGGTCCTTGCCACCAGTAGATATCGTGGGGTCCCAATCAGCATCAGCATCAGATCCTGAGCTCTCAATGCCTAACATTGCATTTGCCATGATATAATCGTCACCCCAGAACGTCTGCGAGTCCTCGACATCAACCCCACAATCCTTGGTATGTTCCAGGGAAGGCAGGGCAGATTTCGAGGTTGACCGTGATATTGAAGTCGATTGATTGCTAGAATTTCGAGCTGAGATCGACGTCGCGGCATTTTTAGATTCAGTGAGAGGAGGTTGGAGGGGGTTAGAAGCCGAGTCCATGACGGGTTTAGATGGGTGGAGACTCAGAATGGGAAGGGAGGAATGAATGTCATGGCTGGTCGAGGAAAGACTTGGAGACTCATTTCGAGAATATCCAACCTTATCCCTCCCGGAAGTCACTCCACGCACTGCAAACTTTGAGGCTGTTGGATCTTTCTCCCCAGCCTTGGACCTCACTTTGGTACGAGCCGTTGCGGACTTTAGTTTGGACGTCAGGCGTTTCGAAACCTGAGAGTCCGCCCTTGGAAGGTTCGACTGCAGTGACTGATCGGATGGGGTATTACGAGAAGACCGAGTTGGCATAGGCATAGACACAGGAGGGAGTGTGGGAGGACGGGGTGTAGGAGGACGGGGTGTGGGAGGACGGGTGTGGGACGACGGGGTGTGGGACGACGGCCGAGGCGAATGACCACCTCAGGCACAAGACGATGTGAACCAGAAAGGCATGGCGCCATAGGTTGCTCTGATCCTTGTTGCACACGAGCCATATGATGCACAAGATATTGACGGGAGGATCTAGCAGAGCATATCCTGTCAGCTTTACTCCACAGACAATGAAAATAGATGCACGAACGGAGAATAATGCTATTGTTACGAGCGAGAACTCCTGCGACAGAAAGCCACGACACGAAGTGTAGCTCGAAGTTGATTGAGACGGACTGGAGAGACCGCAAAAACGCGTGAAAACCAATGGAAAACTGCACGACTTCACGAGCGATGGAGCGAGATCGAATAAAAACTCCTGCTAACGGAAAGCCATGACACAGAGTGTAGCCCGACGTATAGCTCGAAGTTGACTGAGATGGATTGGGGAGATCACGAAAACGCGTAAAAAAAATGATGGAGAATTTGTGGACCTGACGAGCGATAGGGTGAGATCAAATAGCAACTCCTGCTGACGGAAAGCCACGACACGAAGTGTAGCCCGACGTCTAGCCTGAAGTTGATTAAGATGGATTGGAGAGACCACGCGTGAAAAGCGATGGAAAAACCGTGACCTGGTGAGCGATAGGACGAGACCGAATAACAACTCCTGCCGACGGAAAGCCGCAACACGAAGTGCAGCCCGACGTCTAGCTCGAAGTTGATTAAGATGGACTGGAGAGACCCCAAAAACGACAAAGCTGTCTAGTTCAAACACCTCGGATTCTGCCGATGCGACCAAACAAACAATGCAATTATAACGGGATAAAAATACATAATGTTAGGGGATTTCGAGCACCAGATGCCATTTCATGTTGGATCTAATCCCGAAAGTCTCCCACACTCCGAACTCTTCAGTGTATCCAAACCAGCCAAGAACTCGTACCAGCTCATTGCGAAGAGTCACATGTGAGGGAGAGAGTCTGCTCACAAATGTCCCAGGCTTTCTTTCCCAGAAGGCGTGAAGCAACATCGTAAACCGTCGAAGCGTGAGACTGACAGAGTGGCTACCTTCACTCTGTTCTTGGAGGGCAACGCGAAGCTCAAAATCCTGCGTGGTGAATGAACATGCTGCCATTTTGTGTGGACTATGAGACACCAGTTGGGGAGGGATGGGGTAGAGGTCGTGTTCAAGGAATTGGGGACCCATCTGTGCTGAATTGATGTGAATATGGGGCGCAACTGCAAGTAAGGCATCTCGTTCTTCCGATGATCGCGCTCGATCATACACCACAGAGGCATAATACAAGTCCATGGCCTGACACCCAATTTGAGTATAATCAACGCTGGGGAGCGTTATCAACTCAACACCCAAATAATTCTGGGCCTTGGCTCTTGCCCGAGTGCTCTCCAAGACTTCTTGTGCCAGCATGTAGTCCTTAAAATAGATGGACATCCTGTACACAATTCGTCCTTGTTTCTTCGACCGCTTTTTGTTAACACGAGAGCGACTCGTTGCCAATGCGCCCATTGAACGAAATTCTTCCAAGGTCTCTTGCTCGTAGGGGAGAGCATTCTGGCCCTCAGATCCATCAACCTGAAATTTGTTGATGGTAACAGCATACCAAGTCCCTAAGACAGGGATAGCAGCTGCGGCAGGAGGGCCAGCGACAGGAGAAGGGGTAATGGTAGAAGGAGAGGCAAGGGCGAGGGGGGGAACAATGGGGGGAGGAGGGACAATGGCAGCAGCAGCGCAGGGGTGACGGCGGGAGGGCTGATGACAGGAGGGTCAACAGCAGGAAGGGCGACGGCAGGAGAGGCAATGGCAGGAGGGACAATGGCAGAAGGGAGACAACAGCGAGAGAAGGGGTAGCAGCAGGGGTGACTGCAGGAGGGGTGATGGTGGGAGGGACCACAGCAGGAAGGGCGATGGCAGGCGAGGCGACATGCAGGAGAGGCGACGACAGGCGACACAATGGCAGAAGGGGAGGCAACAGCGAGAGGTGGGGCAATGGCGATGGGGGGGTCGACAATGATGGGAGAGGGGACGACAGCAGCAGCGGGGGCGACGACGGGAGGAGCGACAGCAACACGAGGGATGACAGTGGCAGCAGGGGCAATGGGAGGGACAACAGTGGGAGGAACAACAGGGGAGGCAATGACAGGAGGGGCAATCATGGGAGGTGCAGAAGCAGTTGCCATGGCCACATCATCAACAGAGATGGCAGCGAAGTTCATCTCCATTGTGGATTGCTCTTCGGCATCCACCAGAAGTCTCCCATGATGTGAGGATGACTTGGCATGAACAGACTCACTCCGATCACTGGGAAGTAATCCAGCATCTCGCAAGGACCCTATAGGGGGGGAGCAAGAATGATCCCGAATGTTGCGATGAGAACCACCCTCACCACAATGCAATGAATGATTGTCCCCAGGTTGAGAACAGGAAATCGTCCACATACAGGAATGCTCTTGCCAATCAAAATCCCATAATAGACACCTTGTGCTTTACCCCTCCAATGTGCCCTGAGATACCGAGCTAAAGGTGTTGCATCTTTGTTCTTCACCCTTACATGGTGATCAAGGACAACCATGATCCTCTGGTATGATGCAACATCACCCATGGCAGCATTCCGAATTAAATCACACCCTTCGTTCTCTGTGATATCACCCCATGAACGCTGTTGGGGGGATGGTTGTTCATTACATCCAGAAGGGTAACAGTGGTGACAGCAGGCATGGGAGCAGGCATGATCTTGGGGATGGGACAGAGGAGAGTGGGACAGGGGACATGGACATAATTGGGTTCATCGGGGAGGATGAAAGCTGGAGGGCTGTGCAACGGGAAAATTGACTGTAATGCATGGTCATATCCCCAGGGATAATTGATAACTCCCCAAACCACATTGACCATAAACTGAAGCCTCACTGAAGGCACCTCAGTTGGGCAAAGAACCTTCCAAGGCTGAATCCCAGCACAGTTGTGGATGTTTGCAATTAAAAAAACACCACAATCCACAGTTCCTGTCTGCTGTGGAGACTAGGGAATCATAGTCAGAAAAGAACCAACAACGGAAGACCTGACAAACAGTATCCTTAGACCCAATGAAAGTCCATGCCTCAAGGTCGAATGAACACATCTTGAGTGCAGCAAGGTCTGCTAAGTATTTCTGCAGGATCTCTGCAGCTTAGGGCAACTACTTTTGACCCTTGAAGGCCTGTTTTTAAGGTTTTCAAACATACCCTTGAAGGGTTTCCTCATAGCAGGCCAGTACCTACTATGGTAGGTCATATCACTTGCTACTAGTCCTAGAGCACTTGCTATGATGAATCAAACACTTGCTATGACCTATCAAACACTTGCTACGACCTATCAAACACTTGCTATGATGCATCAAACACTTGCTATGACCTATCAAACACTTGCTATGATGTATCAAACACTTGCTATGACCTATCAAACACTTGCTATGACCTATCAAACACTTGCTATGACCTATCAAACACTTGCTATGACCCATAGAACACTTGCTATGATGTATCAAACACTTTCTATGACCTATCAAACACTTGCTATGACCCATAGAACACTTGCTATGACCCATAGAACACTTGCTATGATGTATCAAACACTTGCTATGACCCATAGAACACTTGCTATGACCTATAGAACACTTGCTACCACCAGTAGAACACTTGCTATGATCTATCAAACACTTGCTGTAATAATGCGGTCCTCGACTTCGAGGGACCATGGTATTTGTCATTGTTAGGCGAGGTGGATTCGATGGACCTGTGAACAGAAGGAGGAAAGTAGTCCAACTGCTCTAAGCACTGGCTTCAAGCGGGAGGGCCGCGAATGAAGCTAAGCACTGGCTTCGCTTCAGATGGGGGAGAAGTGAGAGGAGAGGAGGGAATGGGAATGGGGAGATGGTAGTAGCTGGCCAAAGGGCTCAGCTACTATCTATGGGAGAGGGGTAGTTAGCGAGTACACTAGAGTAGTGTACTTACCTAACTGAGTCGTGCTCGTACGCGACTCCCTTATCCGTCTCTGCCCTGTGCTCTGTGGCAACGGATCACAGGTCTTGATGTGGTTGCTTTGTCGTGCGACTTGGGCATGTAGTCATTGCATGGCTACGTTAGTTTCACGGTTCGAGTGGAGGCTACAAAGTCCAGGCAAAAGAGTGATTTGATTCCAGCATGACCGGGACTTAGAATCCTCGCGGCCACACTATTACATAAGGTACTAGAGGGGACAGGACTTGTACATACTCTATGTAGAATGGCCCTATATTACAGTGCCCCCCAGCACAGCATCAGGATTCTATTGGGAGGACACCCATGTCCTTGAGATCTAGATCCTCCAGCATGATCTCGTAACGCTCGAACCATCCATTCCACTGGAATTGCTCGCCTGCATAAGTGCCGCGAGCAGTAAGAGAAGTGGGATCGACTTCAGGGGTAGCTCGGGTGAGCCATTCAAGTGTGGTCCAGTGGTGGCCCCCGAAAGGTATCTGGACATTGAACTTAATGGGGTCCTGGTAGGATAGGTGCCTCCTGAGTAGCAAATCCAATTTTTGCGTGGCCTTGAGTATTTCCTTGGTGTTGAAAGCCATGAGTAGGCATAGATACTCGATTCATCTGGCGAAGAGCGTCAGGATCTCCTTCGGGGTGAGAAGGTACCTGGACATTAAACTCTGAGATAGCCCTTGAACCTGTGGGGGGCCATTGGGGTGGAAAAGCTTAAGTAGATCGGCAGATTTGAAGTTTGCACCCGGGGGTCATGAAGGGCTGCCTTTTACCAGGATAGGTTGAGGGGGTGGGCAGAGCTCCAGTCTCTCGCAGATCCTTGCAGATAGTACCTCGAGTACTCATTCCGAGACTTCAGGGCTCCAGGGGCAGTAGAGGCTTTCATTGTATCGCCACGCTTGCGCTGAGGGCTCGGAGGGATAGAACTTGGTGGCTAATTTTTGACTTTCCAATGCTCTATGCATGCGATCTCTTTCCGTGAAGACAAGAGTGAGATGGGGCTCCTTGTAGAGCCATTGCTTAACCCCTGAGCCATATCGTTTGAGTAGTTCCTCCTCTAAGCATCCTTCAGACTTCAGGTACACAAATGGGTAGAATTCCACTGGGAATTGGTCCATTTGCATATCCAGTGGTCCCCAGATGTCATCTGGGTCCTCTTCTTTGGTGGGTTCGGTCGCCGTCCCTGAAGAGTCCCATGTTGGGAGATTGGCATCCTCAGGCAAGGTGAAGTCAGGGGCGGAGGACTGTTCGTCGTCCTCATAGGGTGCCAGTTCCTCTTCCGGATAGACAATGACGTTCGCATGGGGCCTAACGCATCGCTCTGGTGGTGATTCAGGGCATGGTCATCGTAGGGACCCTGTGGCTGCTGCGACGTACGGATCATAGTCTTCGATGCAAGGGAGTAGTGTGGGGGGGGGCACCATAGGACTGTAGGGCCGGATTGATTAACTGTGCCACTAGCTTGTATTGCAGCTGCAGTTTGGGGAGCGATTCAGGCTGGTGCCATTCAAATCCTCTATGTTCCGCCCATTCCTGACATATCAGGTAGTTTTGGGATAGCAGTGAAGGGGGAGGGATAGCATCTTTGTGTTCGGCCCATTTGGTCAGTGACAATGTCTCCGGGCCCAGACATTCTTGCAGCTCATTCAGAATGGGCAAGTAGCCTCCTTCGTGGGCATGCGATAGCCAGCGCACAAGGCCCTCCAGATAGTTCTCCTTGGGGGGACCTTGAGGCACGCAGAAATAGGAAGGATGATGACGGTAGTAAGGGCCGGTCATCTTCATGTCCCATGGGTGCCCCTTCTCCATCACCCATATTTCCTCCGGCGGATTCATGAGTCATTGGCATCCCAAGTCCGTCAGACATTTCTCAAAGGACTCACAGATCAATTTTTGCACGTAGGCATCCTGTAAGTCCCGATGGGGATGCCTGGTCTTGATTTCCTTCTCTGTGTCAGTCCATAGGGGCGAGTACTGCGTAGTGCCACAGGGGTAAAGTTCAAGGTTAGGGGTTTCATTTTCTATAGCCATTGACCACACGGGGGCCCCCAATTCTGCGAGTCCCCTTCTGATGAGGATGGAACGACAGTTGTGGGTGGAGATGATCAGGCCTGTAAGGCACGTTGTAGTCCTGAAGCATGGGGGTCGGAATTGTTCCCTGAAGCAGAGTAGGTAGAGAATGACCCGGAAGGCGAGAGTCACAAATCTGGTAGCGTCGAGTACACACCTCCTGAGCTCCTGTGCAACATGGGCTGCTTTCCACGTGGGGGCTGGGGTCGTTCCTTGCTGGAGGAGGTACTGCCAGGATGGCCTGAAGTGCCAGTCCTGGTCGTAGCTGGATGGCAGGATGATGTAGAAGCGGGCCATCACTTGGTCTATCTGTCTTATGCACTGCAGCATCGTCTCTCTGGCCGCCTGAACCTCTTTGAGGAATTTTAGTGAGAGGGAACGCAGGTTGGGTTCGGTCCTCGTGACTGTAGGAGATGGATACACAGATTGAAGTTGAACTGTGGGACGTCGAGGGGGATAAAGGCCCGATGCAGGGGGAAGGCATAGACTTTAGGAAGCAGCTGAGTTCGATATGTCCATTCAAACTTCCCTAGTTGTCCCCACTCATCTAGATGCCCCCATCGGTAGCCATAAGGGTCACTCGCAAATGGGGGCAATCCCTGAACGCAAGGGTAGGGCCTGGTGAGGTTCAAGGCAGTGAGACGGTATATGAAGAAGTGGGCACACCATTGGGTCGAGAGATATTCGGTGGGACGACGTTCGGGGTTGTCCTCCTCGTCTCCGTACTGGGCATAGTGGAGGTCCATAGGATCCGTATTATCTCCAGGCATCACATAGCAGCACCCATGTCTGATACCCTATGTCTGCGAGCTCCCGGTTGCTGCATCAGGGTTGAGATCGAAGTGGAGGTTGAGACTGAGGTTGAGGAGAGAAGAAGGGGAAGAGAGAGAGAAAAGAGGGAAAAGAGGGAATCTACGAGTGCTGGGAGGAATGTATAAGTGGGGGGACTCTACTATGGCCTCATGGAGTCCTCATTTTCGCTGCCACGTTCTTCCAGGGTCCTGTGGTACTCCCTGAGGCAAGAAAAGGTGTTCCGTAGCCCCAGCTCGGGCTCGAATGTGTTGTGCTCAGGCCCGTACCCTTTCCACCTCACTAGGTACTCCCTCCTTCTCCTCGACCGATTGTAGCAGTGTCCTACGATTTTCTCTACTTTGTATTCTTCTTCCTTTGCCAGTTCCCTTAGCTCGGGGAGCCTGGCTTGTTTGTCATCTTGCTTGTCATGGTGGTATTTTACCAGATGCTGTATATTTATGATCGGGTGCATCTTATATTCGGGGGGTATATTCACACAGTAGACTACGGGATTTATCTTTTCCGAGATCTGAAATGGCCCAATGCGTCGTTGGACTAGCTTCCTCCCTGTGCCTTGCACGTCGACCAGCTCGAGGGAGTGGGGGTTCACTAGAACCTCATCCCCTTCCTCAAATTCTTCGTCGCGCCTTCGCAAATTATAGGCTTTTGCTTGCCTGGCTTGGGCTCTTGCTAGGGCATCCCAGGCTAGTGAACAATGGGCTTCCATCTCACCTACGAATGAAGAGGTGGCTGCATTGTCCAGCTCTGTCCGTTCGATGCCCCTTCCTATTGGGTCCATAGCAGTCGCCTTAGTCTTGGGGGAGTACCCGTGTAAAAGGAAGAAGGGTGAATAACCGGTGGAGGAATGAGGCATTGAGTTGTGGGCCATCGTGAGTGTTCCTAGCCACTGGGCCCAGGAACTGTGATTCCCAGCCATGTAAGTGTGTAGCGCCACTTCGAGCATGTCGTTGGCCTTTTCCGTTTGTCCATCCGTCTGTGGGTGATGGGATGTCGAGAGGAGTAGATCCAGCTCGAGGTGTTTGGCAACTGACGCCCAAAAGGATCGGGACCACCTGGTGTCCCGGTCTGCGATCATCTGCCTTGGGAGACCATATTTCAGGATGACATGCTGGATGAACATCCTGGCGAAGCCCTCCTGCTTTAAGCTCAAGGAGGTGGGGACGTATTGGACGAATTTGGTGAGCTTGTCCACTATCACTAGCACTGTGTCATGCCCCTCCAACTTCGGGAGGCCCGTAATGAGGTCTAGGGTCACCACTTCGAATGGGAGTAGTGGGATGGCGTGGGGACATAGCTTTCCCATCGGTCCTTGTTTGTCCGATTTAATCTTCTGGCAGACGTTGCATGTCTTAGTGTAGTTGACTACATGCACCCACATCTTGGGCCAATAGAATCATGCGGCAAGCTTGTGAAATAGCCTTGAGGATCCTGCATGGGCAGTTTCCCAGGGTGACTCATGTGATTCCTTGAGTATCCTGCGTATTTCTGACTTCGGCATGCATAGTTGGGCTACCCAGTCTGCATCTTGGAAGATCAGAAGTCCTTCTCTGGACTAATAAAATCTCTGAGCTGCCAAGAGCTCTGATTCGTCTTCTGCCACTTCGCTCCATGGTTGCCGGAAGCTGGGGTCCACTTGGTATCCTTGAACGAAGGCTTCTATTCTTTGGGGGCTGATCTCGATGTCCAGTGTTCATGGTGCATGTTCTTGGCCTGGGGGGTTCGTTGTTCTGGCTCTTCGCTGCACAGCCAACTCTATCTCGTCTGTTGTGCTGGCGGTAGCCTTCCCTTCCTCTTGGAGACCTTGCTTCTTGCTCTGCACTTGGGTGGAAAGGAATGCCGCTCGCTCAGCGGGCTTCCTCTCTACTACGTCTTCCCATGCGTACATTGGTTGCATTGGGAGCTGAGTTGGCAGGGAGGGGGAGATATCTTCCACAGGCGATTGATGCGGCGGAACCTGTCATAGCCTTGAGAGGGGGTCAATGTTGGAGTGAACAATGCCTGCTCTGTGTACTATATCCAGGCCTGGATATGCTGCAAATACTGCCCCCCACGCCGCAAGATGTCTGTTGGCGTTTTCGTATGTCCTGGCCCATTGTAGGGCTGCGTGATCTGTAATCACAATGTTTTTCTCACCTTCGATGAAGGGTTGGAAACGCACTAGCGCTTCCTTAACCCCTAGGGCTTCTCTCTCCATTGCCGAATAGTTTCATTTGGCAGACTTGAGGGACCTACTCTAGTAGGTGATTACTCATTCTACATGCACTATCGTGTCTTCCATATTCTTGGCCCAGGGGCTGGGGTCGGGCATGTCGTTTGTATTCTTTGAGGCTTGACGAGCTATTTTTGGGACAGGCTCGCCTTTTGCATGAGCAGCCAGGATCTTATCATATATTTTCGTACCCTTCAGATTTCTCATAGCTATTGGCTGGATTTGTTGTAGACTGGCCCCTATGGCTACGTCCAATGCATCAGAATATATACGGTACAGCCTAGCTGGAATCAAGTGACCGAGCATGGGGGCTGAGACCAGCCCTTCTTTGACATCTTCGAAGGCTCGTTCTTGCTCTGCCCCCAAGTCCAGCTTGTGCCTTTTCATAGTAGTTTGAATAATGGTGCTGCTCGCTCTGAGTAGTGCAGCATAAAGTCCGAGAAGTAAATGGCCATCCCCAGGAATGTTTGCAGTGTTGCTCTATTATGGGGGCAGACTAGGTCCATAATGGCCTTGATATTTTCCTTGTGGGTTGACAACCCAAGTTGGGAGACCTTTTGCCCCAGTAGTAGGATAGAGGTGTACATGAAGTGGCACTTCTTGGGAGCCAAGGTTAGTTTGGCTTCAGCACATGCCTGTAGGACTTGGTCGAGGTGCTCCAGGTGCTCCTCATATGATTTTGAATATACTACAATGTTGTCTATGTACACCAGTGAGAAAATCCATAGAAATGGGGCAAGGATGGATTGCATCATCCTCTGAAAGATTGAGGGGCCATTCCTAAGGCTGAAGGGCATTTGTTTGAATTGCCAGAGCCCTCAGTGAGAACGGAAGGCTGTTTTCTCTTTATCCTCCTCATCTATCATCATCTGATGGAATCCTGCCAGCGCGTCAAGGGCGGACAAGACCTGCGATCCTGACAGGGCTTGCAGGATCTCCATTTGTTGAGGGATCGGGAATTCATCGGGTATAGTCATGGTGTTGAGTTTCCTGTAGTCTACACAGAATCTCAGTTTCCCATTTCGATATGCTATAACTACAGGGGCAGCCCAGGGACTTTTCGAAGGTTCCACCACCTCCTGACGGATCCACTTGTCCATCTGCTTGTCAATCACTTGTCTTTTTGCTGGAGAAGCCCCGTACATAGGCATGGACACGGGGTGGGCCTCCTTCATGCAGATCTTGGCGATCGTTTCCAACATCCCCAGGCAATTGTCGAACCTGAACGCCTGGATATGCTTTTTGATCAGAGCCAGAGTCTTTGCTTTTATGTCTGGAGGGGTGTCTGGAGTGATATCTATGAGTTCTTCGAGTTTCTTTGAGTCGCACATAGTCAGGTCCACAGGCTCTGATGTTTTAGGGCCCCAAAGCTCATCAGGACCATCAGGTCCTGGGGGGATCTCCAGTGCTCGTGACTTCGCTGATGCTTGATCTGATAGATCTTTGTCCCCCAATGATCCTCGGGCGATCTTCTGCACTACCTGGGCATAGGCTTTCAAGCACTGCGTTCATCCATCATCCCTGGCCCTATCGAAGTACTGCTCTGGGTCATGTAGGATGCCCAGTACATCGCCCTTGCAAATCCATTCTGTGGTGGGGGACGTATTGGCTACCTGCACTATGAGCTCCTCTGACTTAAGCAGTGCTGATGGAGCTGCTAGGAAGCACCCATTGCTTGTGGGAAGCATAACCCTCTCCATGAACCATTCCTTGTGCCCTGCTACTAGACCTTCCACTGGAACCCTGGCGGCCCATCCAGGACAGATCCTCACATCCTTTGCCACTCACAACAGGCATGGCATGTGGCAATATTCTTGGCACCTGTCGGGGTTCCTGGAAGCGGCTAGGTACACAGTGTAAGCAGGAAATGGAAGATGAATCCAGCTACAGTCCGCGAAATGGAAATGAGGACAAAGAAGGGGGATCATGGGACCAATCCGAATGTTAGGGTCCAAGGGAAGGAAGGGTCTTTGGACGGGTAGAATTGTCCTGTATAGACAGAGCCTATCCAGACAATAAATGAAGGGGTTGTTAAATCAGGGAATCACACTCTAGGTCCTCCTCTTGAGAGCCTATCAAAAGTGTGATTAGTAGGGGTTGAGTTTTGGAATTTACCCTGACACCAGCAGCAGTTCAACTAGCTTTTCAACTGGGGATGGGGGGAAAGATGATAGAAATTCGCATCTTCTGCACTTAATATACATCACAGAAAAATGCTATGGTAACCGGCGGAAAGGTGGGATTAAGGCGAAAATGATGAAAAAGAAATCAAGTCAAAAGCTTCAAAACTGAAGGAGATATTCAATTAACAACTCAGAATAGGGGAATATGGCTTAACCAAGGTATTCCTCCTCTCCTACTGAACAAAATCCCTTGGGGAAAGGTGTAACTGGTCGCCCTAGATGTACCCTCCATCGGACATAGGGTGCCGGAACCATAATTGCCTTTAGTAATCAGAAAAGCGGAGGTAAAAAGTGAAATGAGCCATGGGGAGACTAAATTACAGAACGCCGAGTTCTTATCTGCTCGTTTTGCCCTTGGTACTGTTCGATGCGTATTTTTAGCGTCTTTCCAGGGGTGGTCGTTTCGAACGAATCGGATCAAAACTGATGGAGTTATTCGCGAAATACTGAAGAATAGTGTGGAACATGATATAAAATCGATCTGGAGGATGCAGTTCCCATCTGATAAACGCGTGTGTGGTACCGTTAGACAGGTATTAATCGTAGCTTTCTAGGCGCTGTCTTGCCGAGTCGATCCGATCAAAATTGGTGGAGATATTCGCGAAATACTCCTTGAGAGTATTGGAATAGCCCCTATTCAACATGTGACAAGTCCGTGAGTCAAAGTGGGAGTCGTGTTACATAATCCAAGGTCAAATACCACCCTTGAGGCAATTGGATATGCCGATGGTGATACAATAGATGGACGAAAGTAAGCAAGTTGAATTGCTATAGCCTGGTTGAACTGGCTTGGAAATAAGTACAAATTGGATGGCCTGTTGAAGTGCCAAGGATGGACAAATAATTGTCTCATATATAGGGTGGAGGGAAAGTAAAAAGGACCATGGATCCTGGGATGTGAATCCATGCTATTTGACGGCCAGAGGAATAACAAGTGTGGATACGAGAGAAATGTAAGAATATGGATTCATTTGAGGAGGTAATTGCACCCAGATGAGGTATGTATGTAATGGGATTTTATCCCTCCAACAGCAGCGCAATTCCAGATCCCTTTGGGATGGCGTAGCCGGACTTGGTCATTTCTTGCCACAATGGGGGTCAAATGAGCACAAATGTCGAATCACTCCTCTGGCTGACTGATCGAGAGGCACGTCTCTTGTGCCGTTCTCAGCATGGAGACCTTGTAGTTAACCTGGAAGTCCTCCCCTAGCAACATGGGAATGTTCATTCCTGGCATCACGTAGGCTTCCTCAAGGAATTCTAGGATTCAACCGT
Organism: Hydnum rufescens UP504; assembly: GCA_014904985.1. Taxonomy (NCBI): domain Eukaryota; kingdom Fungi; phylum Basidiomycota; class Agaricomycetes; order Cantharellales; family Hydnaceae; genus Hydnum; species Hydnum rufescens. Next base: position 184,083 of record MU128988.1, on the reverse strand, counting down.
CCGTTGTAGGCATGAAGACTCGAAGGTTCACGTAGCCTAGGATTTTTGCTTGGTTGGTGAGCTCAAAAAGGCTAAGCTTCATCCCCTTTTGTAATTTCGGGTGATGTTCCAAGGCTTTATAGCATTCCTCTGATATCAGCATGATGTCAGCGCCTGAATCTAGTTGTAGCTGTACTTCTGGACTCGAGAGCAACCCCAGGTAGCCACCGTATATGCTAAGCACCATAATGCCCAGAGCTGATTTCCTGGGGGGTGTGGTTCTAGCCTTGAGGCAATGAATAACCTTCACTGGAAGGTCATTCAGAGCCTTTGGTGATTCCGGCGGCTCGTTCTCAACTGGCTTCGATGCCACAGCCACTGCTATGAATCGCTGACTCATTTCTCCCAGATTGCAGGGGCACTGTCTATCAGGAGGTTTTCTTGGGGAATCCAGGAAGGATTTCACGGGAGGGGGAAGCTGTATATTACTTGTTGCTACGTTTACATTATGCAACAAGTGTTCTTGAGTCTCTATATATGTGGGCTTCCGATAGGTTACAGGGGAACTAGACAGCAGACCTGTGTTTGTCCGTCCCGTAATTAAAAATCCTGGCTGGAATCTACGGCAGCTGAATATGCTGCTTTGTAATTAGGCATCTCATAATGCCGGTGTTCCTTTTTGAGCATTCTCCTCTCGAGACAATTGGAATATGCTCCGTAGTGTTTACATTCCCAGACCCAGTGCTTCTCGCTCCCACAGGTGAAACACTTCTGGCTGGGCTTGTTATGGCTGACCACAGAGTCATCTCGAGGGTACAGGTATGTCTTTTCGACATTATCTGCCATCTTGCTCGAGAGGGGTATGCAATGCTGAGGGCAATAGGATCGGCCTGCCGGGTGCTTTCCCACATTAAACGCTGTTGAGGAAGCCCTATTTCCTTCTGCTTCCTCACTGGAGTAGTAGAAGGCTCCCTCGGAATCATCCTCGAAGGGGGAGTGCAAGGAATCCTCCTCCTCCCTTTCTTCATTGTTGCCCTGCGTGGCTAAATTGGCTCTCTTGGAGCTCCTTGCTCCTAGACGACGTCAGTAGTACTGCAAAGATCTCCACTGGGTGATCAATGCGGCTTCAAATTGTTTGGCCAACATCAGGACCGATTCTATCAGGGGTCAGTCACTCCAGTGCAGGATGACATCCCACTCAGTTGGTGCATTGTTCATGACCGAAGCTGTTTCCTTGGGGCTATTGGGGGTGAATCGCAAGAAAATGCGCGAGAGGAGGATTCGCCATTGTATGTACTCTGCAGGTAATTCGTCGGGGTACTCGGCGCTGCAGAAAACCTCTTCATTGTATTGGAGGTGCTGTGCCGTGTACCAGACCTCTCCTAGATAGCAATGTAAGACCCACTCACGCAGGTTGTCCCACAACTGGAGAATTGAGTGTTTGACGGGCATGGAGTGCACCCACCAAGCAGTTGCTACTGCTCCTTTGAAACGGCGTGTCGCTATCATGGGCAACTGGCCCTCCAACATAGGGCCTAGACTGGCGAGATCATTACATTCATACAGCCAGTCGATTGCTGTCTCATGCACTCCATCCCATTCAGGTATGGTAGACCATTTAAGCTTATTGTCCCACACAATGCCAGAGGGCCGGGCATTGGAGAGTGGTCCTTCGGGCCCGGGAGGACCTGGTGGGCCTGGTGGGCCAGGAGGGCCAGGAGGACCCATGGGAACAGGGGGCCAGGAGGGCCAGGAGGACCCATGGGAACGGGGGGGCCTGAGGGACCTCCACTAGGAGGGGATCCTGGCCCTTGGCTTCCTTGTCCTGGGCCTCCTCTGCCACTGGGGCCTCCATTTCCACCGCTTGGACCTCCACCTCCACCTCCACTAGGGCCTTCGCCGTTGCCCCCTTCCAGCTGGCCACCCCCACTACCCTTCGAACTGTGGGGTTGAGAGGGCGGTGGATCCTTGACTTGTAGGTCTCCCATGAGAGATTTGGGGCTCACACACCTTGAAGGACCCGGGGGAGGTGTATTCCCATTTGATGCTTGGGAAATGACAGGGGCTTGCCCTAGTTTGGATAGTGGGGCTTGTGTTGGGTTACTTGCGAAGAGCGAGCTGAGCTGAGGCATTGGGGCCACTTAGGCCTGAATAATAGTCATGGGCTCTGGTGGCTCTGGGGGCAGGTAGGGCAGGCATGTCAGTGATGAGGTTCCATGCCTGGCTGGGAGGTAGCCTCGTGTTCTCCACCACATTCGATCGTGCTATGAGGTAGCTGGCGTGTGGCGAACAACCCTGCACTTGTTGGGTCGGTCCTAAGGCTGGGGCGATCTGGCTTGATGATTTTTGGGCTGTCTGGCCTAATACTGTTCCCATTTCCCATGCTCCTGCAGGCTCCCTACTCGATCCCAGAGGTTGCGGCTTTGATGGGGTCCAGAGGGTATTCTTTAACCCTTCCCCTAGAGTGGAGATTTTCTGGGAAAGGACCTCGAAGTGATTCTTGGGATTTGGGGTAATGGGGACGCTCTCTTGGGGTTGTGGATCCTCAAGAGGGACATCTTGCCAAATGGCTGGCGATGCTTCCAAATCGATAGACGAAGCCCGGAGTGTGGAGGAGCTTCCTCGCAAGCCCTGTCTGGATGACTGTCCAGGCCAGGCGGGCAAGTCTATTATCGAGCCAGTGCCTGCTCTTGGACTTCGTGAGAAGTCATGATTCACGTCTCCGCTGGGCTCCTGGAATTCGTCCGGGGGGAGAAATAGCCCCAAGCCGTGGGGATCTGTGTTTATGTGGGGGAGGGGTTGGACTCCGAGGGCATCTTCCAGCTTAACATTGTAGTACGTGTACTTCAGGGCTTGACTGCCTGAGAAGGGATACCTGGAGGCCTGGTTGATAGGGTGAGTGCCATTGAGATCAGCTTCAATCACTTCCCATCCCACAGTGAGGGCCCAATGGGCCACGTTCTTGGTAGGGAGGTGTGGATCAAGCCATGCTTTATGCAGACGGTCCTTCAATTCAGGCGTAGGGGGAAGGGAGTCCTCTGTAGCCATAGGAGTTGATAAGGTTTCCCCCTGGTGCAGCTTTCTGAGCTTGGCGAGTCTCTCAAACATTAAGTCGACTCATAGTTTTAACAGCCTATCAGCCATCATGAGCTCTTTGAGTTGATCGGACATCCACAATTGCTCTGTTAATTTGGAGTCATGATCTATTACAAAACGATGTGGTTCCTCCCCCACTATCCCTATGACATCTGTAATGATGTGCTGCAGCCTCTCCAAGGCTGTCTGGATAGTGATAATGAGCTCCCTGTCCACGAACCATCTCTGCTGCCCTTCGTCCAACAGGAAGTAGGCAGTGTGGTACTGTGCTGGCACGAATTTCGTCCACACCGTCAAGAATTGGTATGTGGTGATGGGGGCCGCAGAGAAAGGGTCCATATAGTCGCCTACCAGCTCATCTAATCTACATGTGATTTCGAGATAGCGTTCCAGAGAATGGAGATGAGGGGGAATGGCAATGCATTCATGCGTTGCAGGGTGATACAGAACGTCATCGTGTTGAGACAATGGGATGTGATGCGGGATTGCATCATTAGCATTGGGTTTCGAAGGTCAACCCCATTTACTCATATTGTGTGGCATGGATTGGAGCAAGTGGGACAGGGAGTCTGGCGATGGCAGGGGGTTGGTTGGTTCGACTGCCTTGTCGGCTAGAGGGAACCAATGTAATAACGTGGTCCTTGACTTCAAGGGACCATGGTATTTGTCATCGTTAGGCGAGGCGGATTCGATGGACCTGTGAACAGAAGGAGGAAAGTAGTCCAACCGCTCTAAGCACTGGCTTCGAGCGGGAGGGCCACAAACGAAGCTAAGCACTGGCTTTGCTTCAGACGGGGGAGAAGCAAGAGGAGAGGAGGGAATGGGAATGGGGAGATGGTAGTAGCTGGCCAAAGGGCTCAGCTACTATCTATGGGAGAGGGTAGTTAGCGAGTACACTAGAGTAGCGTACTTACCTAACTGAGTTGTGCTCGTACATGACTCCCTTATCCGTCTCTGCCCTGTGCTCTGTGGCAACGGATCACAGGTCTTGATGTGGTTGCTTCATTGCATGACTTGGGCGCATAGTCGTTGTGTGGCTACGTTAGTTTCACAGTTCGAGCAGAGGCTATGAAGTCTGGGCAAAAGAGTGATTTGATTCCGGTGCAACCGGGACTTAGAATCCTTGTGGCCACGCTATTACATAAGGTACTAGAGAGGACAGGACTTGTACATACTCTATGTAGAATGGCCCTATATTACACTTGCTATGACCCATAGAACACTTGCTACAACCTATGGAACACTTGCTACCACCAGTAGAACACTTGCTATGACCTATAAGACACTTGCTACCACCAGTAGACATCTTGCTATGACCCATAGAACACCTGCTATGACCTATAGAATACTTGCTATGACCTATAGAACACTTGCTATGACCTATAGAACACTTGCTATGACCTGTACCACACTTGCTATGACCTGTACCACACTTGCTATGACCTGTACCACACTTGCTATGACCTGTACCACACTTGCTATGACCTGTACCACACTTGCTATGACCTGTACAACACTTGCTAGGATGTAGAGAACCCTTGCTGTGAGGAATCAAACACTTACTATGATCTATAGAACATATAACAGGGTGACTACAAACACCCTTCAAGTCTG